>JABUQX010100247.1:30000-53856 GCA_015478945.1 Trachelipus rathkii
ATTTTTGTCACGAAGGTTTTACCATGTGGCCATCTAAATACTGTTGTTACTATTTTTTTTTCTATTTTTTTATTGTTTTTTTAGGTACAGCATGAAAGATGGGCTATTTTGCCCACTTTGGTTTTTTACAAAATTTTTTGAGGTTTTATGTTTTTTATGTTTTTTTCTGTTTTGTTTTAGTGTTGTGTTTGTGTTTATTATGATTTAGGTAGTTTGTTTAGGGTTTGTGAGGTTTTTTGATGTTGGTCATGGGTGGTAGGTAGTTTTAACAAGGAAATTGAGTGATGTTAAGATTCATAATTTTCCATATAGTGTGGGTATGTAGTTTTGTATGAGATAAATTAATGCTTAATATATATTGTTGTTATTTTATTTTGAGGTTCTTGTATTTGAATATTTTCTCTTCTTACTTTGATTTTTTATTCCTAAAGGAAATTTGTTAACATAATAACTTGGGAGGTTTTATCTTTCAAATAAGACTAAAGAATTGTGAAAAAACAATAACAATAAATGGAATGCCATGGATCTTGGACCAAAACGGGACCTTCTTGGTGGAAGTTGTTTCTTATTTGTTCTAATGTTATTTTATGTTTAATTTAGGTTTGTTTTTTTTTTTTGTGAGTGTTAACTTTTATTTATTTCGGTAAGAATTTTTATTATATTATGTTATATGAGTAGGGTGAATTTATGTGTTGTTGAATTGTTAGGTTAAAGGATGTTTCGTTAAATTGTATTAGGTTTGGTTATATTATGTGTTAGGTTAATATTATAGTATAGCGGTTCACCTTGCTGTGGTGAGTATTTTTTTAATGGGTTGTTATGTTGTATTTATTGGTGGTTTATAGTTAGGTAGTGTATGTATGTATGTGGTTGTGGTTAGGTGTTTGGTAATTTGTTAGTTGTAGTATATTTATTATAGTATAGTGTTAATGGTAGTGGTGTTTATGTAGTTATTGTTATTATAAGGATTTACGGTTTTTTGAGTGTTTAGATGTTTATATATTATTATTTATTTTTGTTATTGTGAGTGAGATAAATTTTTACTATGATTTTTTTATTATTTTTTATTTAGTGGTTTTTGTAGTGATATTATATTTAGGAATTAGTGAGAGCTGTGAAAGAGGCTGTAGTGAGTTTTTGAGAGTTGTGAAATTAGTGTTTAAAATGGTTTTTTGTAGTGAGTAGTTTATGATTAGTATATTATTATGACATGATAATTGTTATATTATGGTGTATATGAGTATATTTATTTATTTTTAGTATTTAGTATTATATTTATGTATTTGGTATTTATTTTTTTGGTTTTATTATATAGTGTTGTATGTATTTTTTTATGATTAGTGTGGTTATGTGTTTATTTTATATTTTATTTTGGTTTTATGTGTTATTGTTTTTATTGACAGTATTTTGCTATATTATATAATGTTATTATTAGGTTTAGGTTAGTGTTAGTTTTGTTAGTTTACTATTTTATTATTTTGTTTATAGTTTTTTTGTTGTTTGGTGTTTAGAGGATTGTAGTGGTTATTGGTAGCTTTAGTTTTATTATATGTGTTTAGTTATTAGTTTATATATGGGTTTTTTGTGGTTTATTTGGGAGTTGTGTTGTTTTTGAGTGTATTATATTTGATGGTTTTGGTGTGTATTGTTAAGTGTTGATTTATTTTTTTAGTATTATTTATGTGGGTTTTTATTGGTATTTTAGGTATATAATATATAGTGTAATATTATGTTATGTTTTATTATATTAGTGTTATTTAGTGGTAATATATCTATGTATTATTGATGTGATATATGTATTGATGATTGGTTTTGTACTGTTTATGGGTGCTGTGAGTATGAGTTGGGTTTTTTATTATGGCTTGGGGGGGTTGTATTTGTTATGTGGTTTAGTTGTTTTGTGTTTTACGTTTGTTATATTTTATTTTACGTTCTTTTTAATTTATGATTTTATATTTTTTTATATGTTATGTATATTTTATTATTTTAATATTATATATAATTATTTATTATTTAATTTATTTATTTATTATTTTTAAATATTATTTATTTTATATTTTTTTTTATATATATTTTTATATATTTAATATTAATTATTATAATGTTTAGTGACGAGATTACTTTCGTTCAATTTAATCAAACCTTCGTCTGTTCCTAATAGTTTTAGTATTTATTTATATGTTAGTATTTAATATTTTTATGGTTTGCATTTTGTGTTTTATTTTATTATTTGTGTTAAATATAGATTTTTTTTTTAGTTAGTTGGTTATTTTTGTATGTGTTGTACATTTGAGTGTGAATTATTTTAGTGTGAGGTTAGGAGTTGATTTATTGTTTTGTATTATTTAGAGAACGAGTGATCATTGTATTAATTTATATTAGTTATTATATTATTATATAATGATGTATATAAGTTTTTGTATTATTAGGTGTGATATATTGAGGTATGAGTGTGATTAGAGTATTGTGGTATTACGTTTTTATTATATGATATATTTTGTTATTTATTATTATATATTATATTATTATATATATTATTATATGTATTATTTATTATATATTAATATATATATATTTATTTTTATATTATATTAATTTACTATATATATATATATAGTATATTATATTTATTATATATTTTATTTATTATTTTATATATTATATTTTATTATTTTTTTATTATTATTTATTGTTATATTATTTATTTATTATTAATATATTAGTTTATTTGAAGTTCTGGTTGTGTCTTAGGACCTCTATGCTTCTTTTAATAGGTTTGATTTGAAGAAATGTGTTATTGCTTACATAGGTTATGTTTTGTAATGGGTGTGCGTACATGGGTCTAATTCAATTTAGACAGATGTTTAGGTGGATGCAACTTGTCCTATATAAGAGGTACGAGAGCGGAGAAAGCTGAACATGAGGCATTAGAACTAGGGAGGTAATGCGCTTAGTTTAATTACTTATTGTTGTGTGGGTTGCTACATGATTAATCATAGTCTTGCCTATGGAAGTATATTTCCTCTAACAGTAATATGGAACGTGTTTTTTCTTAGTTTTGTAGAGAATGTTACTGTTACAAAGGTTTTGAGGAGTTTTTTATTTTTTTGGGGTGAAAGGGAGTGTTGCTTGTTGTTATGTAGGAGGGTTTGGCTTTGATTAACACCAGGGGTTTTTTTTTCTTTTTTTGTCTAGATATTATAGGATTGCGCTCTCCTGATATTAATCTTTCGTCTATTATGAAGCATTTTTCAGTATCATTTGAGTGTTTGGTAGTTGTTTCTCTCACCAGGACACCTTATATTATCATGAATATTGTAATAACATTTTTTGCTCTTGGTTATTTGTTTGGTGGATACTTCTTTGACCTTAAGTTTAAGATGAGAGAGTAGTATGTAGATTTTGATTTAAGAGTAGTTTGGAGAGATGATTGTGTTAGGATGATGTAGTTTTAGATTGGTGTTTGTTTGGAGGTGAGGATGTTTTTTATTGGGTTTTTTTGTAAAGTTTAATCATCTCAAAATAGTCAAGTAATAGAGTAGAACAATATGGTATATTGTTGTTTTTTTTTATTTTTGTTTTATTTTTTTTTTGTGTTGTTTTTGATGTTTATGTTTGGGTTGTGTGTTGGTTTTATGGAGTGGGTAGTTTGGCTACTGGCTGATGTGTGTTTGTTGAGAGAGTGATGAGTGGAGTTTTAATGGCAGTTAGGTATGATGATGGGGAGAAGAGGAATGAGAGGAAGTGGGGTGGGTAGTGTAGCAAGAGAGGGTGTGAGGAGTTGGTTGGATTTGAGGTTAACGGGGGGGTGTGAGATGGAGGTGATTAGGGTAGTGGGAGGTTGTTTTGATAGTGGGTGGAAGGTTGTTTCATGGAGTGTGGCGAGAGTTTGGGAGATTGTATGGTTTTTGAGTTATGGAGAGTGGGGGAGTGGACAGTAGGGTGGTTGTGGTATTTTTGTGTTGTGATTTGTAGTTATGAGCTGATAGAGTGTTTTTTAGTTGATTTTTGTGTTGAGTGTGGGATTATTGGTAGGGTTTTGATGTTGGTTGGATGTAGAGTTTATTGTAGAGGTGTGTAGTTTTTAGTTTGTAAGTGTGTATTTTTTAGTGTGGTTGTAGTGTAGGTATGTATATTTAGTTTGTATTTTTTTTTAGATTTATGTTAGAGTAGAGTATGTTATTTTGAGTATTTTAGATGTTCGATTGATGTTTATTTATTTTAGATGAAGTATGATTTAGAGATGTAGTAGATTGTAGGTCTGTTATGGAGAGGGTTTTGGTTGTTCTGAGCCGGGTCTAGTTCTGTTTCGGGTTTTGGGATCCTATGGTTTAGGGTATTTTTATCGGTTACGGTTTGTTGTTTTAGGTTTTTTTTTTTGGTTTGTCTTTTTTTTTTTTGTGGTTTTTTTGGTTTTTTGGTTTTTTTTTTTTTTGTTTGTTGGGTCTTAGCTTGTTTTGGATATTGGGCCTTTTGCTTGTTCTTCGGCCAAAACGTGCTGATGTAATGGTGTTTGTATGTTTTGATACTGTTTTGGGCGAAGTGGGCGGCGGGCGGGGCGTAGGTGTTAGGATATAGTAGAGAGAGGGTGTAATGGGCCGGGGGGGGTCGGGGGGGAGTGCGTGATGGGCGGGGGGAGGGGGGGGGACGCGGGGGGGGGGGGTCAATGTTTTATTCTTTATTATTTTTGTTGCTTTAAGATATGATTGTTTGGGGAGATAATGGTGTTTTGCTTGTGGGTGTCTGAGTATTCGTCCATCTTGAAGATAAGTTTTTTTTGTTTAATTGTTACTTGGTGTAGCCAAGTTTTTTTTTTATTTTTTTTTATTTTTTTTTTTTTTTTATTTTATTGTGTTTTTTTTTTTTTTTTTTTTTTTATTTTTTTTTTTTTTTTTTTTTTTTTTTTTTTTTTTTTTTTTTTTTTTTTTTTATGGTTTTGTATTGTGTTTTGTGTTTTTATGTTTTTTTTTTTTATTTGTTTTGTTTGTGTTTTTGGTGTTTTTTGGGTGGGTTTTTGTGTTTTTGTTTTTGGTTCTTGTTTTTTGTTTTCGTGTGTGTTTTTTGTGTTTGTGTGGTGTGTTGTGTATGTGTGTGTAGGTGTGTGTGTAGTTATGAGTGTGTGTAGGTCTTTGTGTGTATGTGTAGGTGTTTTATGAGTGTTTTTCTTTTTTCTTCTGCGTTGGGCTTTTTTCTATTTTTGGTGTGTGTGTGTGATAGTGTGTATGTGAGTGTGTGTGGTGTTGTGTGTGTGTGTTTGAATGTTTTTGGTGTGTACTAATTTAGCAGATAGTGTGGCTTGTTTGGTGTTTTTTTGTTGTTTTGGGGGGGGGCGGGTTTTTTGGTTACCGTTTTTGAGACTTCGTTTCTTGATTTTTTGTTGGTGTTTTTACCGCTTTGTGGTTTTTTTGTTTGGTTTTGGTTTTTCTTTGTGTGTGGTTGTTTCGTCCCCTCTCCGTACCCCGTTAAAAGGCTATTTGGGTAAAACTATTTACCTGGGGTGTTCTTTTGTTTTTGGGGGTTGCACCCGGGGTTTGGTGGGTTGAGGGGTCTTCTTGGGTTTTTTGTGTTTGTTTGGTTTTCTATGGTATTCTTTTTTTTTTTTCTTTTTTTTTTTTGTTGTTTGTTTGGTTCTTGTACCTTTTTTGGTCTTTTTTGGGGGGGGGCATGCTTAAGGTGAGTGGGCGCGATGGTCCGGAGCTGCGTATGCGCGGCCTACCGTGTGCGCATGCCCCCGCTAGGGTTAAGAGTATAGAAATACCGATCCTATGCGCCTCTATTTACTATATGTGGTTTTGTGCCTAAAAAATATATTATAAAAGTTTTTCCTAATTCTTATTTTGTACTATTTTTTTTTGGGCTGTTCTACGCTTTTTGTGTCGTTCGTTTTTGTCGTTTGGGGTTGCGTTGTGCTTATTTCTTTTTTACCTTTTTTTTTACCTTTTTCTTTTTTTTTTTTTTTTTTTTTTTCTTTCTCAGCATTTCCTCTAGCTCTTAAGTCCTGGGATTTTCATGTGGGTTGTTTTTTTTTTTCTATGATGATCGGCTTCTATCATTCTGTTCTTGTGTTGTTTTTGGGGTACATTTTTGTCCTTTTGGCAGTGGGGTATGCCCTTTTTATTTAGTTGGTCTATTTTTTTAAATTCTACTCGCCGGTGGTGTGTCCCGTTGTACACCTGGTTTTGGTTGGTTCATGAATTTGTTTGAATGAATGTGCTAGCATTCACGTGGTTAATTGCTGGTTTTTTTTTTGTTTTTTTTTAAATGGCTGATTTCATTGGCGAGCGCAGTCAGATGTTCACGATATCTTCAAAAAGGAAAAATGCCTGGTGTGGGTGGAGTTCTATTTCGGAGAATAAATCGAATGCCTTAGTTGGAAGTTTTTAGGGCGTAATTCTCTTAATTTTTTTATTTCTGGCATGATATGTTATAAACTTAGAGTGGATCCACACTATATATCTCTCCCTCTGCAGAGCTTAGGTTCTGCAGTTGCCTTCTAATCGCCGTGAAGCGAAACGGCCTCCCGCCACTTGTCGGCCTATGTCGAATACATTCCCAGACGAAGTGGGTTCAAACTGGGCGCAGAACAATGAGCGTGTGGAAGGTTGTATTTGGAGACGTATGGGTGGGGTTTGCGTGTAGAGCGCCGAGAAAGAGATATACTGAGTTAAGTTTAGGACGAGGGATGCGAAGAAGGAAGTGGAATAGTGAGGACTGTAGAGCTGCCCGTGAAGGTCAGAGGCATGGAGGTGAGTATATGTTGGATTAAGGAGACGCAAGAATGAAGAGGATGGAGGAGGGAAGGGAAGTAGATCTGGTGTCGAGAAGGAGAGTGGTTGAAAGGTGGTGATATCCGTAGGAGGTTTGAAGGAGGTGTAATTGATGTCGGGAGGAGATGAGGAGGTGGAGAATCTCTGGCAACAGGGTAGAAAGTGGGGCAAGTCCAGTGAATCGGGATGGGTTTTCGGGAAAAAAGTCCGACGGCCCTGGACGGTCCGGATGTGGTTCGACCTCAAAATAGGCCAGGTTTCTGAACGAATCGAGTCGATATAACGTCGGTACGTGAGTAGGAAAGCTGTTACTTTGAAGAACTTCCTCCTTCGAAGTTAAAACAGGAAAGGGCCCGTCGTAACTTGGGTTCGGAGGGGATCGACAACGTGTGTAGTCAGTTGCCCTGACTAGAAAATGGTGTATCACTAGGAATAGAGTAGATCTTTTCGGAATGTAAAAGAGTTGCACCTTTTTGCTTGGCGGTCGTGGGTAGGTCTCCATGAGAGTGTGCTGCTATGTCGTTTTTTCAATTTCGCTTCGTATGTTGACTGAACAGGGTTGGGGTCTGCAGTTTAGCAAGCGGGAAAAGGATTGAAGTTAAAAGATACTCGCTAGGTTCAGGCGAAGTGTATGTATGCCATTTAATACATTAGTTTCTGCAGCTGAAACACTGAAGATTCTCCTTAACGTGTTTTCCTTGTGTGCCGTTATTATCCTTTTTTAGGAAATAAACCAAAGGACAGTATGCTCTTCAGTCCAATGTGTTCTGGTGGGTGGTGGATTGTGCTAATGAGAGAGGCTTTAAAGCTTGACGGTGGAAACCTCTCACAAAATTCCCGTTCGAGATAGGATGGTAAGTTCTTTGTTTTGGTGGTAGTGTGTATGTGATCTTTCATCAAGGGAACCCCAGCAAGTCGCATCAAATCTTTCCAGAGGGAAGATTCCGAAAACGCGGGACCGGGGGCCTTGATCCGTCGTGACCGAGAGAAGAATTCCGAACCGAGAGATCCAAGTGAACAAGAAGGCTTTAGCTAAAGATTCGGCAGTGGCAATACAGAGAGAGGGATAGCTTACAGTTCCAACGAGTTGATTATTCGCTTGAGTCCGATACAGGTTGAGGTTGATATAGTTCTGCAATGCCCCCTATATTGAGAATGTTTGTTGTGTATTATGAGGCTCCAACATTGTCGATGTGAATCTCGTTCAAAGACGTCTGTTTTGACCAGTTTGGGAAGAAGGTGCCCAATGGGAGTTCTTTTCGTCTTGTGTTCTTTGGCCACCTTTAGAGCGTTGACAGCATGCCTAGGTGCGTCGACTGATCAATTTCGCTACATAATTTTATTTTTTATCGGCGTTATCCTTTAGGTCCTAGTCATACATAAATCGAGCTTGTTAACCTATTTAGGTCGTTTGTTTTTAGTTAGGGGCGTGAAGCCCCATCTGACTGTACCTATGGTTGTGTGAAAGAGCGAATGATATTGCAGAAGCTGACCTTTCGAAGATGAATTGGATACGAATCTTTTGGGAAATTATGGTGCTTGGGGAGGTTGTTTATTTGGTGTTTGGTCTTTCTGTTATTTTTGGGATTGGGTGGTTTGATTCAGCTACGCTAGCTGAGAAGTATGGAGCCTCTTTCTCGTGTGCGCTGGGGAAGAGGATTTGAAGCGGCATTTCGTCATGCTTGTGTTAGGAGAAACTTTTGACTGATGAATGTAAATTATGTTGTTTTATCCTTGGCAATCGTTTTGGCCATTGGCGCGTCTTGTATCAATTGTCGTTGTATGGGAAAGAGCGTTTAATTTCAATCCGAGAAAGAGCATTCGCGGTGAATTATTTTCATAGACTTTATAGGGAACTTTTCCTCTCATTGTCCAACGATATCCTGCGAACGCTGCTATGGTCCATTTACTTTCGAAATGTTTTTCTGATATATTTTTTTTGAATACTGATCTCTGCGTGCATCACTTCCTGTTTCAAAGCTGGTTGTTGGGGGATGGGTGCGGCTTTTGCGAGCGTGGTGTGTGGTGTTTGTTTTGGGTGGTGGGGGCTTGGGTTTGAGTGTGCTGGGGAGGTTGGGATGGTGATGGGTGGGAGCGAGTTGGGTTGTGTTTGGGCATGAGTGTTTGGGTGTCTGGAAGCATTGCGAAAGTGATCGCTTTGTGGGTCGGTCCAGGGGTTGTTATGGGGGAGTACTTTTTGTCTGGGGGGCTGGGTTTGGCGCCGGTCCTTTAGTCTCTTAATAATGGAAGTAAGCCGAGAGTAGGGATGTGTGCGGAATCATTCTATAGAGAGACTTGGATAGGGTTCTTGGAAGAGGTGCAATTCCCGTCTCAAAAGCGCATGTATATGGTATTGTGATGCCGGTGCGCGTTTGCAGCTTGGCTGTGTGAAATAGAAGGCAATGTGGGGTTTGCGAGCGGGCAATTTGTTTTGTGTTTTGTTTGTTGGGGTTTTTAGTTGTTTCGCATTTGTCTTGCTCTTTTTTTGAAATGGTCTTGAAGTCTCTTGCATATATCATCTAACAGCGGATAATTCTGGAGTGCATCTGTTTATCTCTGTTGCACTTTTCTCTGCTGGGGGTATGTTCTGTTGTTTATTCAGGGGGTATTATGGTTAACCTTATAATATGATGTGGCTTGGTGATGTTTGTCGTTGAGGGGGCTGTCTTTTGGTATTAATGTTTTTTTCTCTGGTCTTTTTTTCTGAACCAGAAAATCTTTTGCTTGAGTTCTTCGTGGAGTTACCAGTCGATTCGTTAGTGTGTATGCTGGCCTTTTTTTTGGTTTTTTTTTTTTTTTCGCTTGTGTTTTAGATTGTTTTATGTTTATTTCTGATGTTGGTGCGGGTATTAGTGGGGGCGGTGTGTTTTTGGGGGCGCGCTTAAGAGTTGTGCTGTTTGCCTTTTGTCTTGTATTTGGTTTTTCAGGGGAATTTTTTCCTTTGGGTGATAAGTTTTAGTGTTGATTTTGGCTATGGGTTCCTCTAGTATATTGAACGAGTTGCTATGTTTGTGATGGGTTTGGAGAGAGGAAAGGCGCCGGATAGCGACGACACGGGTCTACAAAGGGCAAATACCCGGGTCCCGGCCGGGAACTGGTTGTAGGACCATGGGGGGGGAGGAAACGTAAGAGAAGACGGCACCGTTGAATGTGGTTTTTTGGGATTACACGATCTTTTTGTGTGAGGGGTGGGTTTGGTGGGGTGTGTTTTGTATACTTTTATTTTGAGAACTTGTTTTTTGTTAATATTTCCCCTTTTTTTTTTTCCCCTTCTTTTTTTGTTTTTTTTTTTTTTGCATTCATTCCAATCTTATTTTTTCTTTATTTTCTTAAAGACCTCTGTTTTGCACTTTGTTTTTTTTTAAATATGGTTGTGTTTTTTTTTTTTGGGAACTTCGCAATGCTCTACAGGAAGATCGTAAAGCAGAAACAATTACTTATATCATACATTATTTCTGTTTTCTTTTTTGTATTATTGCGCTCTGGTGTGTGTTTCTTTTTTTGCAATTTTGCTTATTAAGAAAGCATGTTGTTCACCGGTATGTAAGTTTTGTTATATGCTGGTTATATTGTTGCTATGTTTTATGGGTTTCGTGTTTTGTTGGTTTGCTGTTGTGGTTTTTTGGGTATTGGTATTTTTATGGTTGAGTTTGGCTTTGGTGTTTTTTTTATTTTGTTGTTTTTCTTTTGGTGGAGTGTTTGTCTGATCTATTTTGTTTTTTGCAGGAACCTGAATGTGTCTTTATTTTCTCTTTTTGTGTTTGTTTTTGGTACTTTTGTTCTAATTGGTTAGGCCTAAATGGGGTGTTGTGATTTTATTTCCGCTTGTTTGTGTGGAAGTCAAGTCCTCTTTTTTTCTGTGATGCTTTTTTTTTTTTTTTATCGTCGTAGGAATATTCTTTGTAATATTTGATTATGTTTTTTTTTTTTTTTTTTTTTTTTTTCCTCTTGTTTGCGGTTTTGGGAGTTTTGGGATGCAAGTGAGAAGAATTATGATCGTATTCACAATTCGTCGTTGTTATTTGATGAGTAGTTGTTGAAGCTTGAGGTATAGATGTAGTACGGTTAATATAGGGGATGAAACTACTAGGTGTTATTTGGATGTGTGGCACGGGGTATTGTTATCTTGATGTGGATGCGTGTACTAGGGGTCGGTTCTTAGTTTTTTTTGGGTGTTGAGTTCAAAGCCCTCGGTAGGAAGTTATATTGACTGTTGGACTATTCTTGACTATATGGTGGGTTTTTCGGTCTTTGCTTTTCTTAATGTTGTTGCGGGGTAGGTTTTTATCTTTTTCCCCGTTGATATGTGCCTTTAAGGCGTTTGTATACCGGGTCGTGGTATATGTGTAGTGTGTTGGTGAGTGGTTTGGTTGTGTCGTGTGAAGTTTGGAATATGGTAACATTTCTTTTTTATGTGATGGGCTTATATTGTGCGTTTAGTTGGGGTGTGCTGGGGTGTTGCTCTTTGTGCGTTTTTGTGAGTATGGGGGGTCGTTCTACGGCTTCAATTTGCCAGTTTAGAGTTCGTTTTTTTGTGGTTTTGGTGTTATTGGTGAGGTGGGGCATGTTTGGTGAGATGTAATTTTGGTTTTAGTGTTGGAATCTGAGGGGTGTAGTGGTTTGTGTTTGAGTGTGTGGCGGAGATGGTATCATTGTGCGGTGGTTTCTGCGTTGGGGGTGGGGTCTGGGTTGGGTTTTCGATGGTGTTCTGGGGTTTCTGGCGGCTGTGTGCTTTTTGAGTTTTGGTTATCGCATTGTAGTTGCGAGTTGAAGTTTTGTGTGCTGAGCGAGTGCGTTGCGTGGATTAGGTTTTTGTTTTATGGGGGTTTGGTTGTGGTGGTGTTGTTGTAGAAGTTGGGCTTATTGTAGAATGGGTGTTTTTTGGTTGGTTTTCTGCGTGTTGCGAGTGTATATGGTTGGTGTTTGGGTACTTGGTGTGTTGGGTTGTGTTTCCAGTTGGAGATTTTGAGTCGTAGGTATCTGTGGTGGTTGGTGCTTGGTGGTTCGTTGGATTTATGGTATATTGTTGTTTTCCCAAGAATGCCTTTGAAGAGGGGTATCTGAAGGAGGGTGGGTCGCGTATGGATTGCACAGTAAGATTTTTTGATAGGGAAGGTCCTGTCCGTGCGAGGGATAGGTAGGAAGTGGGAGGAGCAAGCTTGGGGTTTACCTGATGAGGATGTGGCGGTGAGTCGATATGTCTGAATTGTCCGGCCTTTAGCTTTCGTGGGATAGAGAGCCTTTGTGGTTTTTTTTATTGTGGTGATTATCGGTTCGTGAGAGATGTTTTATAGTTATGAGGAATGTAATTGCGGAACCGGTGTTTGTTTTGGGTGGGTGGGTCTAATCCTAGACGGCCTATTGATTTCGTTGTATAGGTCAGTCCAGAGGGAGGGAGAATTTTGGGAGTCAAAAAGTCGAGGTTTGGCGCCTGAGGTGGGCTTGTTGCACGGTCAGTGCGAGCGAGAAATAATCCTCATGGAAACTGGTCGTGCGTGAATCGATCCTGAGTGACCATACGTACATGGGAAAGCGCTCTCGGTCATATACGGCGCTGGTTTGGAAGGGGAAGAGTTTTGTGGCGCGTCATTTTAGCTTATGTTTTTTAAGCGAAAAGTTGGATCGTGCTCTTGAGAGATTGGATAGGATATTTTTTTATTGGTTTTTGTTGGCTGCTCTAGTGGTACTTTGTATGAAGTGGTTGTTGTTGGTTGTGTTAATTTATCGTTGATAAGGCTTTATTTAGATGCTCGTGATATCGATCTAATTGTAAGTGTCTATAGCTTTGGATTTGTTTGATTCTTTTGTATTTCTGTAGATATCTGTTTAAGAACTATTCCCTTTCTTGTCTAGTTTTAGTTAATGTTGATGAAGAAAATGTTTAATATTAGAACTCAGATTTTCATCTTTCTTTCTCGTTCGTTTAGATGTTCTCTTTTTTTTTTACTTTTCTTTTTTCCTTTTCAGATTTTTTTTTTTTTTTTTTTTTTTTTTTTTTTGGGTGTTGGGTTTTTTGATTTTTTTTTTGGGTTTTGGTTTTTTTTTTTTTATTTTTTTTGTGTGGGTGTGTTTGTGTGTGTGGGGTGGTTGTGTGTGTTTTGGGTTATTTTTTTTTTTTTTTGGGTTGGGGGGGGGGGGGTGTGTGTGGGGGTTTTTGTTGTTTGTGTATTTGTGAATTTGTGTATTTGTGTTGATTTTTGATTGTTGTTTTGTTTTATTGTTTTTTTCTTTTTCTTCTTTTTGTTTTTTTTTTTTTTTGTTTTGTTATTTGGTATGTTTGTGTTATAGTAATAGTACACATGTTTGGTTTTCGTTTAGTGTTTTGGTTGTTTTTGTTGTTGATTTCTTTTTTTTTTTTTTTTTTGTCACTTAATTTTCTTTTCTTTTTCCTCATTTTTTTATACCTTGAAAGGTTATGTTGTGATTTAGTTACTTTTTAGTAGCCTCTTTCATTTTTTTTTTTTTGTGGTATTATTTCTTTTTTTTTTTTTTGTGCTTTGCTTTTGGCGGGAGGAGAAGCAGAAGGTTTGAACGAGGTCTTTTACGCTGAGTTATAGTTGACGAAAGTTGGAAGGATTAAGTTGCCGTTATTTCTACTGAGAGCTGAAAAGTTGTTTTATAAACTTTAGCCAGAAGTGAAAATTGGAGAGATAGAGCATTGTATTTTATCTCTAGCTCATTTTTGTCTCCTTTTTTTTGTTTTTTTTTTTTCTATAATAACCGATCTATATTTCTTCTGGTTTGCCTTTTCTTCTTTTTTTGGTTTTTTTTGTGGGTGGTGGGGGGGTGGCGTTCTGTTGTGAGTTAGGTTATTGGCCTTATTTAGGGAGTTATTTTGTTTATTTTGGAGATTAGGTTTTGTTTTGTTACTTTGGGTGGTTTTGGGGGGGGGTTGGTGTTTTTTTTGCGAAAATCTGAGGGTTTGGGAAGGTTGGGTGTTTTTTTGTTGGTTTCTGTGTGATATTATTAGTGAGGTTTGAGTTCTGGTAATAGTTTTTTTTTTTTTGCGGCAAGTGTAATGTGCTGGTTTTTGGTAATGATTTGTTATTGATTTTTTTATTGGTCTTTGTTTTTGTGTTTTGTGTTGGTTAGGGTTTGGGCATTGTTTGGGTTTGCGGTTGAGGGGGGGTTGTAGGAGGTAGCTAGGTGGGAGGGGGTAGGCTTGTTGTGGGTTTGGGAAGATTAGTTATCTTGTGTTTCGTTGTTTGTTTCTTGTTGTGGGATATGGTTGTTGTGTTTTGTTGGTGGGTCTGTTATAGTAGCTGTTTCAGTTTTGCTGTGGCTGTGGGGGAGGGGGATGTGGTATGTTTTCGTATGCGGTGTTGTCAAGGGTGGAAGGTGAGGACTGTGGTGCTGGTGTTTTTGCGAAAGACAGTTGGAAGTAGAGGTTATATATTTGGTGTTGTCGCTACAACCCTGGTTCCCATTTTCTTTGTTGCAGCATATTACTTCAGTTGGTAAGAGTTGCGCATCGGATTCAAAATTTAATCGTATTGCAAGTGATCAACTTGTGTGTTGATTTCTTCAGCTGTTGGGTGGTGGTTTTGCTTATTGTCTTCTGGAGTGGTTGAGGGTAGTGTTTGATCGGATATTAATAATTTTTTTCGGTTGTGGTCTACTCGTTTTCTTATTTCGTGCGGAGTTAAGTGTGTGTTGTTGTCTGCTCTTCTATATCTGTAAATCCTCAGCATTCGTCTTTTGTGGGTGGTTTGTTTTTTTTTTGTTGTGTTGTTTGTGTGGTTCGTGGTTTGGCGTGTATTGTGAGCGGGTGCTGTTAGAGTGTTTTGGGGCTTGTTGTGTTTTGTTTTGAGTTTCTTTATGTTAATGTGGTGTGTGGGTGTGGGTGGGTGTGGGGGGTTGCGGGTTTTTTTTTTTTTTGTTTTGGGTTTGTTTTGTGTGGTTTGTTATGGTTTTGTGGTGGTAGGCTGTGGGTTCATTGGTGGCTTAAAGTTCGTCCCTTTTCCTTTAATTTGTGACATTTCTACTCGTTCGCTTTGTGGATTTTGGTTTTTCTTGTTTTTTGTATTGGCTGTTTTTTTTTGTTGGTGGCGGTTTTTTTTTTTTTTTTGTTCTTGCTGTTCTTAGGTTTTTTTGTTTGTTCGTGTGTGGGGGGTTTGGGGTTTGTTTTGTTGGTTGTGGGTTGGTGCGGTTTGATAGGTTCTTGGGTTGTGTTTTTGTTTTTGTTTTTTTTTGTGTTTTTTTGTTTTGTGTGTGGTTGTTTGTTGTTCGTATTTTTAATTTCAAAGTTATTTTTTGTGATGTTGGTTTTAAACGATTAATGTTTCGGAAGGTTTGTCGTGTTGCTCGGTTTACTGTGGTGTGTTGTTTTGGGTGTTGGTTAGGGTGTGTGTTATATTGTTTGGTGTTCGGCTATAGTTTGTCCGGGTTGTGCGATAGAAGAGAGGGCTTGATGTTGCGTACTCTTTGTGATGTGTTGATGGTTTTGGTTTTGTTGTGTGCTGCATGGGTACAAGTACTATCTTGTGGTATGAGCATTTTTCTATACTTTTTTTCTACTTTTCTTTTCTGATGTTTAAATTTCTTTCCTCTTCCTTTCTCTGTCTCATTTGGACAGGAGTCATTTCTGAATCTTTCTGAGAGTTCAATATACCAAAGGTTCATGTTTGTATCGTTTAACTAATGAATTAGTGTTGATAGATGGATTTTTTTTTTGGGGTAGTGATGTATCGTTTTCCTGGGTGGGGTTGTGTTTGTGTTTTGGGTTTTTTTGGGTGGTCGAGTGGGTGTTGAGTTGTTTAGCGAGGTTTTGTGTTGTTGGGATGTGGGGTATATTGGGGTGTGTTAGTTGGTTGGTCTGTGGGAGTGGATATTGGTTAGGGGTAGGTTTTTAAGGACGAGGGAGCGATGTTGAGGTTTTGAAATTATGGTGATAGAGGTGATTTTATTGTGGAAGATGGGGAGGCATTAGTGCTGGTTTTGGGTAGCTGAAATTAGCGTGGTGGATCAGGGGTGAAAAGGGTCTTGATTAATAGGATAATTACATGCGTTTAGGGTTCTAGAGCCTGTCTATGGGAGATATAAAACGATTTATGTCTTTGGCGGGTGTGGGTGGATGATGTGAAATGATGTTTTGCGCGTTGTCAATTTATAGTATTTAGCGAAATTAAAAAGAGAATAGAGCTTTTTTATTTTTTTGGTAGTATTATTTGGTAGAATTGCTTAGTTTGAGTAGTGGTAGTCTGAGGTAGGGTGAGTTTGGTCCGTACCCGCACGAGTCGATGTAGAGTGTGGGCGATTATGTCTGTGGATATATGTATGAATTCTTTCGCGGAATCGATTCATAGTGGGTGAGAAATGAGATAATATATGTAATGAATATAATATATTTAGGAGTTAATTGGTTTATATTAGAGAGAGGAGATTAATGATAGTTAATTTTAATAATTGAGTATGAAATATTGATTGATGTAATTGAATGTTAATAATAATAATTAATAATAATAATAATAATAATAAAAATAATATAATAATAATAATAATAATAATAATAATAATAATAATAATTAAAATTGATAAGAACAATAAAAAAATAATACCAGAATGTAGTACAAATTACGTGTTCTGTATGAAAAACAGAACTGTACCAAGGTAGGGGTCGAACAGCGTAAGTTTGATACTCTGCTGACGGAGCGGCCTCTTGAATGGCTGCAGCTGGACTCTTGTTGAAGCTGTTATTGAGGTATAGATAGATAAAGTTTTTATGGCACAACACAGTAATCTCGAGTTTGGGTTGAGAGATTACCTCGTGATTTTAAAAAATAACAGATGATCTTATATCAAATAGGTAGCTATTGTTTGAGAGAGAGGTTGTGGGGATTTTTTCGTTGTGAGAGTGGGTGGGTGTTTGAGTTCCTGTGCTCTTGTTTGTGGGGTGTTGCGTGGAGTTCTCAGCCTGGGGAGGTGGCGATGTCTCATCTTCGTGGCGGGGTCACATTCTGAAGTCTGGAGATGCTTTAGTTGGATCGCTCTTAAGGTTGATTGAGAAATTGGTTTAAGGTCTTTACAAGTTTATTTTCTTATCCGTTATGTCACTTAATATATGTGAGTGTTGTGTGAAGCCGGCTGTCCTAAAAAGAATACAAGATAAACAACGAAAGGCGATTTTTATGTAACACGGTGTAATCCTAGTGTATTTTTTATATCTGTGAGTGGCTATTGTTAGTGCGGGGGGTCATATGGGAAATCATATTCTGCAGGGGAGGAATTCCTTACAGGAGAGGAAGCCTATGCAGAAGTGAGTGGTGTTTTTACATGGAATTGATTATTAAGTTTGGTGGGGAAGCGTTTTAATGTTATTAGTGGGCGGAGGGAGCGACATCGTGCAGTGGAAAGGATCGCCTCGCGGGAATTTAGTTGGGGCTATTTCTGCGAGAGAAGCATGGGTCATACTAATTTGTTGGGGTTAGTTGCTCACTACAGACTACGCTTATATTTATCTATGGTATATTAATATAAATTTGCTCTATTGTTGTTTTAATAATCTTCTTTTTGACTTAGAAGAGAGAGATGAGAGTAGAGAGAGAGTTAGAGTGAGTGAGAGATGAGATGAGAGGAGAGTAGAGAGAGAGAGAGAGAGAGAGAGAGAAGAGAGAGAAGAGAGAGAGAAGATGAGAAGAGAGAGACTCTCTCTCTTGATCTCTTTCTTTTATTTACTGAACTAAAATCACCTAGCTTTGGCCTTCTCTTCACAATATCTGCTTTAATGTGAGGTTTGCGCTATGCTCTCGCTATCTAGTAGTGTTAGTTAATGTTATAGCTATACTTTATATTTTTTAGTTTTTTGCTTTTGATTCTATAAGTATTGCCATATCTATAGGTTTCCTTTTTTTAAGAATAAAAATTTCTCCATATTTTAGTTTCTAAATTCTATAATTACATGTTTTTTTTGGGTACTGTTCGACTGTTATCATCTTGTCAAGTTACTATATCCAGCTTCCCATGCACTAAGCCCTACTAGTCTTTAGATCGGCTAATTATCATTCGTTTTTACTTCTTTGAATTGCACATTTTGCAGCCTGTAATACTATTTAATCATTCTAATTCTTATTTTTTTCTTGTCCTTGTTTCCTTACCTTGGTTTGGCAACGTTATAAGTTACAATGTTGTAAGGATAAGGTAGATAATGTCTAAATATTGCAGAATTTTTTCACTGGTTTAATTTTCAATTTATTTTGCAGCTTTTCCCCTGAAGCGGTTGTAGTGGCTTTTTAACAGTTATGCAGTGCATGATTTCACGCAGGTTACTTCTCAATAATATTGAAAAATAAATTGCCTGCGTGTGGTGTGGATGTCCTTTTATGTTTGCGTGTATTGGCACTCCCATTGGTATTCCACTAATATATTAACAAAAATATTTAGTTGCATTCTCCTGAGCCTTTTCATTTATTAATCTTTTTAAATTTTGTCATGAATTAAAAAATATGTTTATTAATAAAAACTTGTAAAAGGATCTTGAAAACTGTTTATTTTAATATATATATTATTTATCTATATTAATAGTAGTCCATATTTCTTGTTTATTATTTATGTTATTTTATTATATTATATTTTATATTTGTTTAGGGGTTATTATGTTTTATTATACTATTGGGGATGTATATAGTTACTGTGATTTGGGTAGTATTATTGGTTTGTGTCTTTAATCTCTATAGACAGGTTGTTGTATGTTTTTTCTTATTCTTTTTATGAAATCTAGTTGATATTAGGTTTTGATAGATAGCTTTTTAGGGTATATATAATATATGAGTAGTGTTGTATTATTATATTTTATATGTCCTATTTTTGCATATAGTAAGGTTTTGCATTACTCTTGTTAAGTAATTTTGTAATATAATATAAATGTGAATTATATCTTCAAATTTTTTTTGTTGTGATACTGCGTTGTTTTTAAGTATACTTTTTTTTATTATGCGAGATTTGTTGGCAGAGCTATTTGGTCATGGGTGCTTGAGGGTGTTTGATTTTGTTTTGATGTTTCTCCTTTGGAGTATTTGTTGAATAATATGAGTGGTGTGTAGACGGTTATTGTTATACACTGCTGGGTCTATGGTGGCGGTAAATATATTTTAACATCTTTTTTTCTTTTTAATTATATATTATATTATTATATATTATTTATTTAGTTTTATTTTATTATTTATAATATCTATTATATATATATTTTATTATTATTAATTTGTATATTAGAATTATTATGTTTAGCTTCGTAGTCTAAATGCCATAAAATTATATTATATTTATTTTTTTTTTTTTGTTTTTTTTTAGGATATTTATAATCTTGGTTGGGTTAGTAGTTGTTTATTAGATCAATTTTGGATATCACAATTGAGTATGGGGTAGTGTATTGTTGTATTATTTATATCGGTAGGGTAATTCTTTAGGGCTTATTTTGTTATTTGGTGTATAGCGATTTTGAGAGTTGGTGTAGTTTTGTTTTAGTTTGGAGTGGGTGTGGTTAGTTTATTTTATTGGGTGTATTTTTGAGTGAGTGGATAGTTCGGTATGTTTTGAGGATTGGTGGTAGTTTATAGTTTATATATTTGTTTGGTTGTGGTTATTTTTATTATGTTATTTTTTTATTATTATATTTATGTTATATATATATATTATATTAATAATATGGTATCTAAAATATTTTATATATTATATTATTTTTATTTCGTATGTTTATATTATTTTATTATTTTTTATTTTTTATATTTTTTTATTATTATTATTTTTTATTATTTTTATATTATTTATACATATATTATGTATGTTATGTCATCCGATCAATTGATTCATTAATTAATTTATATGATTTTATTATTTATTTTATTGTTATTAAATTATTAATTATTTATTTTTTTTATTTAATTTAATTTTATTCTTATTATATAATTAATATAGTAATTTGCATTGTTATTATTATTATTATTATTATTATTATTATTATTATTATTATTATTATTATTATTATTATTATTATTATTATTATTATTATTATTATTATTATTTTTCTTTAGAGTTGAATAATTTAAATTTGGGTAGGTTATTAGGTAGGTTTTTGTAGTTCAATATTTTTAAACTTTTGATAACATAATATATTTACTGAATCTTGCATCTCATATCAGAGGTTAGATTAATGACGTCATTTCCAGATTAATGACGTCATTTCAGAATTCATGAAAGATTTTGATTAGGACCTTTTTTGTCTCAAAATAAAAAAAAAATGGCTTCTTGAAAATCATTTTCTTGAAGTTATTTTTTAAATTAAAAAACCCTTTTATGAAGATCTTTCTTCTTTGGATTAATTCTTTGACAAGTTTTGACAAACTTTATTCTGCTCTTTTATCTAATGCCTTTTAGCTACTTCTTTTCCATTTAATTTTACACTCGCAATGTATGCACACTTAGGCACTTTCATACACATGAATTATTTCACGAATTTACACTTAAAAAATTTCATTTATCTATTCTATCTATTCTATCTATATTCTGTATATTTTCTTGTAGGTTTTTCTGTGCATTGTTTTGCTCTCTATCAGTTAGACATTCTATCTATCTAATTCTATTCTTATCTGCTATTTCTATCAAGTGGCGGTCATCGTGTCAATTAATTCTTGAGTAGTTTTTTATGTCAAATTCTCAAAAATTTATATTATTAATATATTTATTTTTTTTATTTATATTATATATATTTATTATTACTATATTTATTATTTTATATATATTATATATATATTTTATATATTATTATATATATTATTATTTATTTTTATTATTTATTATTTATTTAATTTTATTATTATTTAATATATTTATTTATATTAATTATATTATATATATATTATTTATTTTTTATATATATATTTTTTATTTATTAATTATATATATTTGTTATATAATTTTACTAATTATTTTTTTGTAACTTATACATTTTCATGAAAATATTTGATTCAATATTTTTTTGTATTCTTGTTTTTTTTTGAATAAGGTTTCTATATTTATGATGTATTAATTTCGACATTTCACTTGTATTTTTGTGCATCATATTTCTTACAATGTTTGATATATTTTTTAATATGGCTCTTACATTTTATACATGTAGTCCAAAAGGGAAGAATTTATAAGGGAATTTTTTTTATGTAACTTTTTTTAATATATTTCGATTATATATATATATATAATTTTTTCCGTCTGTAATATTTTATATATAAACTATATATAGATAAAATTTATTATAAAAAACACAATAAAAAATTTTTTTTAATAGTAATAATATTGGTAATAATAATTATTATTGAAAACAAAAAGCTTTACTAACTTCACACAGATACATTCCCACTAATGAATCTGTTTTAGAAAAATACAAACATTAGGTCTGCCGAGGCTAAATTTGTAAGTTAGCCTAGAAAGATGCTGACTCAATGGAGTCTGGCAGGAGCTCTGTCCTGTGAGTATGCAAGAAGAAGATGTCAAATGAATTTTTTTAATTGAAATTATAATATTAAAATAGCCAAATTATAAAATTAAAGTAAATTTTTAGAGGAGATGAATCATAGTTAGGTAGCAGATAAAATTAATTAATTAGTTAATTATATTATTATTAATTTATATTATTTATTAAAATAATTATTATATTCTCTTGCTATGGTCGAAAGTGTTCTGTTTTTTAAGAAAAAAGATTAATGGACTGCTAGCGTAGAGGTGTGTCTAGTCTAGCGGTTGTTCAATAAAAATCCTTGTTTGTCTGCTATAGTTTAGAGATGAAAACGCCCGAAATGTTATTTTTTAACATCAAGAAAAGTACAAGGTTGCCCGGTGATTGTTGGGCGGTTTATATTATTAAAAGAGGAAATATGGAGTGAAATTTGAGTAGGGTTTTCGGTTGCGTTCAGCTTCGCTACCCTGATCCTATTCGCCCTTATTGGAATAATCATTATATTAATATATTCATTGTGAATATGTATTATAGTTGTATGGTATGTATGTATTGTTGTTGAATTTTTATTATATTATGTGTTTATTGTATATTTTATGTATTAGTGTGTTTAATATATATTATTATAGTTTAGTAAGTGTTTTTTTATATCTTTCTATATCTTTAAGTATATATATATTTGTTGTATTCGATATTAGTATATAGGTAATATATGTGAGTTTTAGGAGGTTTGATTTAGTGTTATTTGGGTATAGGATATGTCTGTTTTGTTTTGGGTTTTATCGCGGTTTAGGTGTATTTTATCTATATGGTATTTATTTGGTTAGTTAGGTATATATATTGGTATAGTTGTTAGATAGTGTAATATTTGTATTTTAGCTGGTGGTGGCAATCCCTCGGGCACGTAATTTATTGTTCACCGTCTTTTAAGAAGTTTGTGGGATGGGATTTTAAAAAAATCAATATATAAGTTATTTATTAAAAACATTTTTTAATTTTTCCTACTTAACTTTATTAAAATCAATCAATATAAATCACTGGTTTAAGTTTTCCGAGCTTTCGTGGAGTCCTCTCCCCACCTCATTCGGTGAACTTCAAAAGAGAATGAGATACATATTCGAACGATGTTATTGGTTCTGTGATTGGTTTTGGTTCTGATTGTCACAAAAAATTTCTGATTCGTTCATTTTTTCTTTAATTAGTTAGTTGGTCTTGCCATGAGAGGGGATAATTTTTTAAGATTTCATTAGAAACTGATGTTGTCGGATACTGTAGTTACCTTTATCTCTATTGAAATTTTTTTTTTTGTAATTTTTTTTAAAGTATGTTTCCGGTAATAAGTTTTTCCGTCTGAATTTTAATGGTTATTTGATTTTTTGTATTACCCTCTGCTAATTTTAGTGTCTATTCTTCGGGATTGCCTTCTTTTTAAATTGGGGTGGCACTAAGAAGAGGTAAAGATATTTTCTGTTGAAATGACGTCAGGTGTCGTATTATTGTTGATCTACTTCCTCGGTTGACGTCTATGATTCACACAAATATATTTAATAATTACCAGGTTTTGCAAAAGGGAATAGTATATTGCTGCTTAACTATTATTATTCCTATTTTTGGTTTTAATAATTTGTTGAGTGTATTGTATTTAGTTACTAAATAGTGAGGTTACTTAAGTTTTTTTATAGTTTTAATACTTTATTAGATCAATCCTAATTATTTTGTTATTTGAAATTCATGTAATGGTTGTTTATTTATATTAGAGTTTATATTAGTTTATATTACTTGTTGATGAATATTTTTTTGGCCTTATTTAGACTTTGTTGTATAGAATTTTTTATTGGGTTAATTTTTAAAATTGGTAAAGAGTTTCTTTTATGTAATTTAATTTCCCTTCAGGCCATCATGCTGATTGTTCGCTTCATGATTTGATAAAGCCCGTAAAGCAAAAGTTAGATGACGCCCGGCTTTAATAATGCAACTATGAAAATTGGGAAAACCAGTGGGTATATTATTAGGGTTAGAGTTTGGTTTTCGAAAATTGAAAAAGGTAAGGTTTATTAGAGTTTGTTTCGCAGATTGATTTAATTAATAAATGTCGAGAAAGGGGATACTTTTTTTTATTAATTTTTTGGAAAATTATGTAAACTAATGGAAGGTGCTATATCGTCAATGTATCTGTGGAAGGTATATCGATGTTCAATGATCATTAGGGATAAAAAAGAAATGTAATGCTAAATCCCCATAAAAAATGCTAAATTTCTGCTAGCAAGGAAAATAAACAATCAAAACTTAAAATTAGATGAATTCAGTTGAACTATTCATAAACAAACTTTAGTAATAAACACAGATATAAAACTAGTAATAAATAGGTAACCTCATATATAGTAAACTAAAATACAATACACTCAACAATTAAAAACCAAAAATAGTAATAATAGTAAGGCTAAGCAAATATACTCTATCCCTTGCAAAACCTGTAATTTATAAAATATATTGGTGAAGAATCAAGTAGACGTCAACCTCGAAGAAAATAGATTTCAATCATAAATACGACATCCTGACTTTTCACAGAAAATTCTCCTCTATAGTGCACCATTAAAAAGAAGGCCATCTCCCAATAGACACAAAAAAATACCCAGGTAATACAAA
>JABUQX010100248.1:2500-5000 GCA_015478945.1 Trachelipus rathkii
ACCTTTTCTTATTATTATTGACATTGCGTGAAACTTGAAATTATAACTATTTTTGTAGTCTGTAGATTTTAGAATAATTAAATAAAGATTTTAATAGATAAATAAAGTTTTTAACGGGTGTAAATTTTAAAGAAAAAAGAGAGGGAAAAAAAAAAAAAAAAAAAAAAAAAAAAAAAAAGTGTAGGAATAAATATAAATTGATAGAGTGTAGGTTTTAACCTTTTATATTATCATTTTAACCTTTTCTTATTGTTATTGTTGTTATTGTGGGTATATTTGGTGAGCGGGGTGGTGGCCTTAGGTGTTGGGAAGTGCCTAGGGTGGGGAGTCCCACAAAGCGTGCAGCCTGAGGGAGTATATATATAGAAGAAGGGAAAAGATGGGGAGGAGAGAGGTAATTAGGGTGGGTTGTATGAACGTGAGAGGGGTAAACGAGGATTTGAAGAGGGAGGAAGTGGGGTTAATGTTTGAAGAAAAAAGGTTGGATGTGCTAGGGTTAACAGAAACTAAGCTGAAGGGAAAGAGGGAGATGGACTTTGGGAAATACAAGGGTATGATATCAGGGGTGAACGAGAGAGTGAGGGCGAGGGAAGGGGTGGGAATAGTTATGAGGAAAGAGGTGTGGGATAAGGTAAGGTTGTGCAGCCAGGTGAGTTCGAGGATAATGTGGGTAAAAGTGAAATTCGGGGGGGAAATGTGGGTTTTTATATGCGCATATGCACCAGTGAATGGAGCGAGGGAGGAGGAGAGAGAAAGATTTTGGAGTGAGTTGAATGAGTGTTGGGAAAGTTTCGGGGTAAATGATAAAATTTGTCTATTGGGAGATTTGAATGAAGGAGTGGGAAGGGAGGGGGTGGGAAGAATAATAGGACCATTTGGGGTAGGGGAGAGGAATGTTAATGGAGAAAGTCTGTTAGAGTTGTGTTGTTTTGAAAGAAGAATGAAGAGGGGGGGGAAGAATTGGGGAAAAAAAAAAGAGGAAAAAAAAAGGAGACAGGGAGAGGGGGGTAAGGGGGGGAGGGGGGTACTGGATTATGTGTGTGTAAATGGAAGGATAGAGGCAAGTTACTAGATGTAAATGATTTAGAGGGCCGGGAGGGGGATATCGGATCACTATTTGGTGGTTGCTAGGATAAGGGTGGGGGGAGAGGTGACGGTTAGGGAAAGGGGAGAAAAGAGGAGAGTAGAAGTGATAAAGGTGGAAAAATTGGATGAGACAGTGTGTAAGAGGGAGTTTAGGAGAGGTATGGAGCATAGGTGGAGAGACGTGAGAGGGACGGGAATTGGGGAGGTGGAGGGGGAAGTGGATGAGATTTAAAGAGGCAGTATGTGAAGAGGCTAGAAGGGTATGTGGAGTAAAAAGGGTGGGTGCAAGCAGAAGGAAAGGGAGTGAATGGTGGAGTGAGGAGGTGAAGGAGGTGGTAAAAGGAAAAAGGAGGCTTATGTGAAATGGTTGGGAGGTAGGGGAGAAGATAGTTGGGAGGAATATAGAAGGGTTAGAGTGGAAGCAAAGAGGGCGGTGGAGAGGGCGAAGAGAAGAGCAAAAGATGAATGGTGTAGAAAAGTGACGGAAAATTTTGAATCGGGGAGCAAGATGTTCTGGAAAGAAGTAATAAAAAAAGAAGAAGAAGGGAGGGGTTGGGGGAGAGGTTAAGGAGGAGATGGGGATGTGGATAGGAGGGAGGATAAGGGTGAGGAAAGAGGTGGGGGAGTTTTTAAGTGGATTATTGAATGAAGTGGGTGGGGGAGGGGGGGAACTTTCGGAAGAGGTAAGGTTGGGGGAGTGGAATTGGGAGGGGAGGGGAGGATGAAATACAAATGGAGGAAATTATTAGGGCCTTAAATAAAGGAAAAAAAGGGAAGTCCGCAGGTCTGGATGGTGTGAGAATGGAAATGTTGCAGAAGGGAGGTATAGGGGTGGAAGAATGGCTGTATAGGTTATATAATATATGTTGGAGGAGTGGTGAGGTACCACAGGATTGGGAGGATGGTTGTTTGGTTCCCCGTATAAGGGGAAAAGGGATAGGATGGAATGTGGGAATTATTAGAGGAATATGTCTTTTAAGTGTGGTAGGGAAGTGTAATGGGAGAATTACTGATTGAGAGAGTAAGAGGTTTAACGGAGGGGAGAAGGGGGGAAGAACAAGGAGGATTTAGGGAGGGAGAGGGTGGTGTGGACCAAGTGGTTTTAACACTATAGATGCCTGTGGAGAAAAAGTAATAGAGGAAAGGGGGAGGGTATTGGGTTTTTTTTTAAGATTTTAGGAAAGCATATGATCAGAGTGAAGAGGGGTGAATTGTGGAGGGTGTTGGAGGAAAATGGAGTGGGGGGTAAATTAGGTAAAGGTATTAGGGCCTTTTATAGGAATAGTAGAATGTGTGTGAGAGTGTTAGGAGGGGAGAGTGAGATGTTTGGGGTGGTAAGAGGATTGAGGCAGGGGTGTGTAATGTCACCATGGCTATTCAATTTGTTTATGGAGAGTGTTTGCAGAGGAATGGT
>JABUQX010100248.1:10000-30375 GCA_015478945.1 Trachelipus rathkii
AACAAAAGCCTTCATGATAATATACCAAATCTGAATTTGCTTTAGAATTATTTTTATGTACTCCTAGCGAAACAAACTGCTGAGCTGAAAGCATGCATTCTGCCACACTTAGAAGGTTAAAAATTAATTTACGGTTCGTCCCAGTCCCAAACAGGGTTTTAAGTTCATCTTGCTGTAGCTTGGTAATTGAAAATGATTCACACCGTAAATTAGATTACGAAGAATATTATTGACAATTTGGCTACGAAAAGACCAAGACGAAACCTGTGATGAATCATTTAATTTGACATGTAGATGTAATAATGTAAGTATATTGAAATATATATATATTATATATATATAATATAAATATATATATATATATATATATATATATATATTTATATATATATATAATATAATATATATATATATATATATATAATATATATATATATATATATATATATATATATATATATACATATATATATATGTAAGGGACGTAAATTTTTTTTTGGGCCCATGGCCGCTAGAGAGTTAAAATGCGGGCCTTGTAATATATATATAATATAATATATATATATATATATATATATATATAATATATATATAATATATATATATATATATATATAATAATGATATATATATATATTATATATATATATATATATATATATATTATATATATATATTATATAAATGTAATCTGGGTGGGACCTCCAAATTGTGGGCGAATCCAAAAACCCACAATTACTAAAATCGATTCTCAAAAAGCTTGCAGGAAAAACAGACCAATTTTTTGTAATTTAAAGTTCGATAGTTCGATAACTCTTTTAGCAGGAAAAACAGACCAATTTTTTGTAATTTAAAGTTCGATAACTCTTTCAGCTGGGTTTAAAAGTAATTACAATTTCACTTCTTTATTTTACAAGCAACTAGTATACGTTATTAATTATTATTATTATTATTATTATTATTATTATTATTATTATTATTATTATTATTATTTTTATTTTATTATTATTATTATTATTATTATTATTATTATTATTATTATTATTATTATTATTATTATTATTATTATTATTATTATTATTATTATTATTATTATTATTATTATTATTATTATTATTATTATTATTATTATTATTATTTTATTATTATTATTACACAAAACAAGCATTAAAAATATTAAATTAATGTAAATTACTATTATTAAATAAATTAATAGAATATACAAGTATACAAGTATATTGTATATATATAAACAAGTATACAAAAATATTGTAATATTTAAATTTTATAAATGTATCCTTCCTCAATTTAACGTAAGCGTCAAAAATTGTGTTAACACATTGCATCGATCGTCAAAGCATCATCAATATGTGAATCGTATTTTCTTAATTCTTGATAGGATAGCCATTCCAATCGAACTTACTCGGTTTCATATGTTTTATTTTTCTAAAGAAAGACTTCCGAAACAAGATGGCAATTTCTCCACTCCGCAGTATGGGACCTTATATTGAAGTTTAAATGTCTATCGAATTATCGACCGATTTCTGGAGGAAAGATTTAAAAGAGGTTAACACACAATATTAAAATATATATCACACTATATGTGTAAAAACTAAAATTACAGAATCGTAACAATTTTAAATAAAGCTAGAATGACATAACTATCGTAACTTTTTCGACTAATCTCCATATTTAATAAACTTTTTAAATATCGTCAGAGTAGTTTGTTAACTAAAGACTTCTTTTTATAACAATGATATTTCAAACTGGTACAACTTCCCCCCTTTAAGGAAAATAATAAAAATTTCGAGAAATAAACATTTTTATCTATAAATGATATGCACAAAAAAACACAGATCTTCAATCATTTTACCTGACGCAGAAAAGTATCATTTACGACAAAATACTTAATTCTTTAGTCTTTATTTCTGGTTAATTCTCCGTGTATTTGTCCTAAAGAGGATGAGAAATGATTATTCAGGAACATATCTGTGCATCTGCTCTTAACATTCGTCCGTTTCTTGGGAGGAGACGGATATTGATGTAAGGTTAATACTTCCGAAAACAATAGTAGCAATTTCATGTGTCCTTGGATAGTTTGAGGTGGTCAAACGCCATTGTCATATATGTTAATAAAGATTGGATCCGCACTAAACTCGACAGTGTTATTCGTTTTAACATTAAAATATGCAGCAATTCTGCATACGGCAGAGTTTTTTCACTCTCAGCTCGTAATTACAATTAATATTTATATGTAAATTCAGTTAAATCTAGCATAATGCTACATAAATTGGTAAAATCTGAGTGTTCTAAAGAAGTTGGAAGAACTTAAGTTTTTATGTTCTATATTACTGATCTGTGTCATATTCAGTTTTATTTTCCTGGTTTATTTCTGAACTAGTTTCCATTCACTTTAATATGTTCGCAAGTTAAGGCAGTAAGGCTAATCGTTTTTGTTCCATCTAGACAAAATATTTTGACGTATTTGAGATAT
The DNA here is from genome assembly GCA_015478945.1 of Trachelipus rathkii. Taxonomy (NCBI): domain Eukaryota; kingdom Metazoa; phylum Arthropoda; class Malacostraca; order Isopoda; family Trachelipodidae; genus Trachelipus; species Trachelipus rathkii. Next base: position 12,495 of record JABUQX010100248.1, read on the forward strand.
CTTCAATCGGAACTCTGATGGTTGAAGTGGTGGATAAATGTTCCTGAAGTTTCTGGTCTGTAACTTAGATAGCATTTTCGGACTTACGTCCTGGAGATAATACAGGTCTCAAAATCTGGTAGCCAGAAACAGTTCATAATAATCGTTTCTATTTTTCATTTTCAAATTCCTCTTCGGTTCTTCATACATTTATTAAGTGAGAGGCCATCGCAGCTCCCAGATGCATGATTTCTTTATTATGGATGGTAAGGTTCTTAATGTTCATTACATTATTTTTTTTTATAGAATAATTTAGAAGTTTTCAAATATTCCGGGGTCGTTTTCCCCGGTCGTAAATAATGGTAATGCACTTGTATTACTTTTCCATCCATACAGGATTTTATTTCGTAAGTTAAGTTATTAGAAAATACTTTCATTACTTCACATATGGACCGCTATACTTTTCATCTAATTTGTGAGCAACTCTATCAGATGTCCTTATAATTTTCTTAATGACTAGTTCTCCCACATCAAATGGTCGGAATTTTTCGTGTCCCCGGACCCAGAATTTGAAATCTGTTCTGGTCATCAATATGCTGATCACTCAGAACAATGTTTAATGTATATCAAAAATTATATACAGCAAGGGACATATTTAATTCAGATAATAATGAGTGGGTTGTATGTAATATTGAAATTTATAATCTTTCAGGAGATGCTACCCATACACATAGTTTTTGGGTTCCACACTGTGCTTCTCAACTAAATCAGAAGATTAGTAATTATCGCACGTTCACAAAACATCCATTTCCCCAAGCCTGTTAATAACTGCTTAGTAAAGAGATGTTACAATTGTTATTCCTGATAATAGTTTAACTCGACTCTAACCCGAAATTCTAATCCCCCGAAGGTCAGTCCAAGAGCGAATTTGGGATTTTTAGTATATGTAGGTAAACTCTTTTCAAATCATGAGCAACTCGTCGTATGAGCATTTGATGATTCTGACTGGAAATATACTGCATGACAGGAATTTACTGTTATGATTCTATTGCACCAGATATTGATAAGGGTAAGCGCTGGAGAATAATCAAAGAGCAACTAAACTGATATGATAGATGAGTTTGAATCTAATAATAGGGGGATGTGGTTTACGACTTTTTATTTTATTTAACTGGCAGATATAAGACTTACTTACATCACTTACAATTTTTCTTAAGTCGGGATGAAAAATGTGTGGTTTACAAAGTTCAAACAATTTGTCTCTTCCAATATGTGACATACTGTTGTGAGCGTTAAGTACCAGATTTGTCATAAACTTGTCATAAACTGAAAAGATACCCCAGGAACTTTTAATGCAGCACATCTCTGAAAATACAGTACATCGTTTTCTAAAAGTATTCTATTAAAAAATCCTTGAAACCTTTTTAATTCTAAAGGGAGTTTTGCGTTTCTATCCTGAATGAAACATTCCTGTAACCTCTGCAGCAATTAATTTTTCTGGTCCTCTTTTATTGTACTTGAATCAGTTAAATGATTAAATGAGTTCTGAAGACTTGTAATATGACCATCCCCACAATTGCAATCATTGAAAGTTGTTTGTGGCATAAAAGAAAATACAGAGTTCCTCATTATAACTAGTTTATGACCATAATCAAGTTTGGTTTCCAAATTTTTCAACGTCTGAATACCTATAATTGTGCAGAAATTTGAATGCTTTCCAAAAATATCATCTACAATCGCAAAAGGCACATCATTTATTTCTAAATTTTAAATTTTGATATCTAATTCAACATACTCACTTAAAAGAGATGTTCCATTGTATCCTACCATAGTTACAGAATGACTGAGTTGCAGTTTTGTTTTCTTTTTCTTTGTACAAAGTTTTTCAATGCTAGTTCTGGAGATTAAATTGATAGATGAGCTCGTATCCAAAATACTGCAAAAACATAAATCAATAATTGTGACACAAATCTTTGAAATGCGATTGTGAAGATGATTACAACTCACCATATCAGTATCAAAATCTTGGTCTCCAAAATGATACACTATGCCTTCTTCCTTCTGTTCATAGAGCAGATTGAGTGCAGGAGTTTCTTTAAAAGAATGGACAAGTGGTAACTCTGAGTCTGGTCTTAATTCTAAAGCATATTCATTGTCTAATCTTTTGTTTCCATAAGGAACAAGTCTTTGTTCTAAAAAAGAATTACATTTTTCAGTTTTATTAGGTCCTATTAACTCAACATGCCCGCCAGACAAATAAAATAAATAAATGACAGGGGCATTTTCTAGTGGTTTCGTATGGTAAGTAAATTTCATCAAAAATGTTTTATGAACAAATACATAAATAATACATTGGAAAAGTTCACCAAACGCATTCAAAAAGTCAAAGGAAGGTGCGATTTCGGGGTCCATCATACTCAAGATAATTCTCTTTTTTGCCTTTTATTTTATACCTTTTGGGAGATTTTAGAAGCTCTTTAACTAATATTTCTCGAAGAAATAAAATAGGTTCTTTTAGTTGAGATTGGTCTTTCATCCTTTTCCAAGTATTAAACAACGTGTGGTCTCTCTTAATTTGAAACAACAGACAATCAATCATACAGTTTGGACCACCTTTAGGGGAATGAATAACTCTGTAATCTCCTCCGAAATCTTCAATCACTATTTCTGAATTTACCACATTTCTACTGAGGCCATCCGCTAATGACATTTATCTTTATCCCTGAAGATGTACTCTAATTTCGAGTCAAATTCCCAATAAATTCTGTTAATGTGAGTGCTAATACCTTGAAGTCTACATTTTTTTTTAATGAGATACACAACGACATTAAATGCATGTTTTGTAATAATCCAAAGCTTTGCCAAAAAAGAAAGATTTGAAAGTCATTATCTCCCATCTGATGGCCGCTAACTCTCGTTCTATGGCACTGTAGTGTTTCTGTGCTTTAGAGAAGGCCATGCTAGCCAAAGCTATTGTTCTCCGTTGGAGTTTTCCATCATCACCTATTTGGTCTTGCATCAGTTCTGATCCAGCACCCTCCTTAGAGGCATCTGTGGCAACTATCAATTTGTGTTCACTGTTATAATCTGGAAAACATAATGTGCAATTTTCTAAAGGTAAAAGATTTTATTAAATTTTTGAATGCCTCTATTTTCTTATCGTTCCAATCAATTGCCATTTTTCTAAGGTTGTCCAATGATTTCCTGTTAGTGTTTTGGCAGTTTTCAGCAGCATGTCTGCAAACTTTCTTTGCCATAAAGGTTATACCCAGGAAAGTATGTAAAATCAACCAATGGTGTTGATTTTTTAAATCTCGTTTTTTTTTTATTTTGTCCAATGACTTGTATCTTCTGCAGTCTTTTTTCATTAACAACATGTCCAAAAATTCAATGTTCAGGGATGTTGCCCAGGTATCATTCGTGAATGAACTTGCGTTCTTTGTAATATTGCTATGCCCACCTTCGTGTTCTCAGTAGTTGCATCAGCATCTCGAGTCACGCTATGTTTCAATAATGAGATGTTTTGAAAGTTCTTGGAACGCAACAAAATATCAATAAGATAACAATGTACCAAAGGGTGGTGAAGCCAACTTATTTTTTAGAGATTTCTTTAATAGTAAAGAGTTCCGTTTTTTTTTTTTTTAATTTTCATTCATTATGTTATGTATTTAATGAGGGTACAGTGATATTGTCATTCCAGGGAATAACCTTCGACTTCCATTTACCTCTCTAGGAAACAAGAAGGTGGCAGTTTATGTTCTAATCTAAAAGCTTAATCTTCGTTAAGGGCAAGATTCAATTTGGGCTGGGCTGACCCCAGTTTTTCCACCCCACCTAAAAATGGAACATAAAATTCGGAATTTTTAGCCGATTTTGACTATAAACACACAAAATGTAGCTTTTTTGGCCTCTAAGTTGTTTTTCTGGTGTGTTTTTTTTTTGTGTCTTGTAGTCATTATTTCAGAATTTTTTATTTCAAAATCATGTTTTTGAGCATTCTCCGTATCCACTTCCAGATTTTTTCCGCCGAAATGATTCCTTCAAACTTGAAGTATGCAATAGATTAGGTCCCATTACCTAAAACAAGTAGCAGAAGTACTTTTTTTGATTTTTTGAGTTTGTGCTCAGCGTTGCCAATTTCCAACCCACTTTTTTTGGATTTTGAAGATTATAAAAAAAAATTTTGTCTGAGTTTTAGATTTTTTCCTGTTCGGCTGTGTATTGGTTGGCGTTTTTGGGTTTGGCACGCGGATGATGGATCGAAATTTTTCGAAGCGCGTGATGTATGTCGGGGGAGAGGCCGTACTATTTTTTACTTATGAGTACTCCTTTGTTATATGCATTAGTTGTTTGATTATTGGTTCTCGGAGGTCAAGTTATTGTCAAAAATAGAAGATTTGGAAGTATTGTTTACCACGAATGTTGTTCGTATTGTATGTATATCAATAAGGAATATTGATCGTACGTGATAGAAAAGGGTATCTCGCCCAGAGCTATACAAGCCCTGAAAATTTGATAAGATTGATCGAGATAATGAGGAAAGAAATTGGTATCTATCCGTAATTAGTTTGAGTGCCAGCTAGTTTTTCAAATATATTAGTCGTTCAAAAGTTAGAAAAAGTAGATGAGGTTAACCGCCTTTTTGGATTCCGTTGGTCGGCGTTGCTCTTCTGTGCCGAAGTGAGGTCTTCCCCACGCTTCTCCTATAATATAGGATTTGCTCTGACATGTTTCGTGGATAGGCTGAAATTTGGTGAGAGGATCAGAGTTGAATTTTCTAGAAAGAGTTGGTATGGAGTCTGAAGGAGTTGGAATAGGCACCGGTGCTGGAGACGATGCGGTGCCGAGTTAATAAACATTCGTATAACAACAATATTGGCGTCCCTATATATGTTATCGAGACCGTAGATCTCGAATATGATGGTTATAAGTCCGTATACGGTGTCTAGAACCCCCCACATAGGGGGTCCCTACTGAAAAAAAAGCACAGAGTGCAAAACAGAGTCCAAGGAGGAAGGAAGAATGATGAAGGATGAATAAGGAAGGAAAGAGTGGAGTAGGAGTTGACAGCTGCAGCGGTGCTGGCAACGGTGCGGTGCCGAGTTATTAAATATTTGTGTAATAATACAATATTGGTGTCTTTATATATGTTATTGAACCCCTAGATTTCAAATATGATAGTTTCAAAGTCGTAAAGGATGTCCAGGCACCCCCAGTGTGGGGAGGGTACCCCCTAGAAATGAGCAGAATGCATAAGAGATGTGGAGAAAGGAGTCGGATTCGGAGGCTGAGAAAGAAAGAGTGGAGTCTGAGTAAGAAGCGCCAGAGTTGACATCTGCACCGGTGTTGGCTCCGGTGCTGGCACCGGTGCAGTGTTGAATTAATAAATAACGTCTCATATCTGATTATAAGTCAAAATATATTGTCTATAAGGACGTATAACTCGAATATGAGGGTTGTAAGTTCGTAAATAAAATATAAAAATAAATAAACAATAAATAAATATAATAAATAAATAAACAAATAAAATAAATAAATAAATAAATAAATATATAAATAAATAAATAAGTAAATAAATAAATAAATAAACAAAAAAAGTAAAAAAAAATATAAATTTTTTATTCTTTTTATGTTTAAAACTTAAAAATTGAGTTTTTACATACGCCCTAAGAGGAAATAATAAATCAAGCTACCCTCCCTCCCCCCTCCAAACACTGATCTCTTTTGGTTTATTGATCTATTGATCTATTGGTCTAATTGATTCAAGTCATATTTCGATGTCATTTTAGATCAACATAAACAGAAATAAAGTTTAATTTTATACCTGACCAACGAAATATAATGCTATGCGACAAAAGTTTTTCAAATCAATAATGCTAACATGTCATAACCTGAACTAAGAATATAATGTACAACGACAAAACCTAACACGCTTTAAAGCACGAATAAACTGCTAACATTAACAAAGTTCATACCTTAACAACAGTAACGTAACTACCGTTGTATACAAAAACGTAAACCTACTAATACTTTTCTAATAATCTGTATAGTAATACAATTAACATAGTAATATTTAACAAAATTTTATCATAAACCTTGTCTAGTTAATTATCTGATCAATGAATATACGCCAACGTAACAAAGTTTCCCACATTAAATAAAGCAAACATAGCATCAACTGAATACGAATATAATGTACAACGAACCAAAACCTAACATACCTTAATCGAATGAATAAAGATGTTAGATTACGAATAGTTGAATATCACATAGCGAATCAGGTAGATGAACTACGCGTGGAATATTATGACTAATATATGCAAGATATACGAGTGAATGCCTGAGCTTTCACTTCACTTCTCATAACATATCTCTTACATATGCAGTATGTTAATTTGTCTATAAATCATGTGAGTGAGTAAATCGATTTGTCACAAATTTATCTAACTAACCTAAATTATTAATCTGACCAATACGAGATTTAGTGATTGCTGATGCGGTATTTAGCGACAGATTTGATCACTATCATGTAGATGCTGATGATCACGTTTCTTATGGTGCCAGTTGAGTATTGAAACTATCAGAATATCGAAATGGAAGCTAAGCGTATCAAACGCTAACATTCGCTTTAAGCACGAATAAACTGCCAAAAACATTAACAAAGTTTCCATACTTAACAACAGTAAAGTAATTAGCATTGAGCGGAGAGACGTAACCTTACTCACACTTTTTCTAACATATCATAGATATTTTTACATTAACATACTAATATATAAAAAAATTTTATCAAAACCTAACCTAGTTATCATACTGATCAATGAATATATGCTAACGTAGCAAAGTTTTCACATCAATAAAGCTAACATATCATAACCTGAACTACGAATTAATGTACAATGACAAAAACCTAACATACCAAACGCTCGAATAAACTGCTAACAAATAAACAAAGTTCCATACTTAAAGCAGTAAAAGTAACTAACAATGCACAAAAAAACCCAAAAACCCTGAAAACAAAATTGACATAACCACAGGTACGAAGCTGATGCGGTAAATATTCATTTTAACGAAACAGTATCGCGCTGTGTTTGTTTATTAATTTATTATATTTTATTTATTTTTAATTTCGTTTCTTTAAAACTTTTTTGTTTTTAAAAAACTTTTATTTATTTTTAATTTCATTTCTTTAAAACTTTTTGTTTTTAAGAAACGTTTATTTATTTTTAATTTCATTTCTTTAAAACTTTTTGTTTTTAAAAAACTTTTATTTATTTTTAATGTTATTTCTTTAAAACTTTTTGTTTTAAAAAAAAAACTTATTTATTTTTAATTTTATTTCTTGAAAACTTTTTGTTTTTACTAAAAAATTTATTCTTTTTTATGTTTATAACGTAAAAAATTTACATTTTTACATACACATGAATCAAGCCACCCATCCCTTCAACCTCCCCGTCCTAACCCTGATATATCGAGTTATTGAACTAATGATCTATTGATCTATTTATTCAAGTCATATTTCAAGTATCATTTTGGATATATATAGCGTAAAAAGATGTTATTTTTATACTAACCCTCGAATATATGTTGACATAACAAAGTTTTCACATCAATAAAGCTGAATCATACAGCATAGGCCTGATGATAAGAATATAGATGTATAACATTCAAACCTAACCATCCTTAAAGTCACGAATAAACAGTCAACATTAAAAAGTATCTGAGGTCAGTATGTGGGAGTGATATGCTGTGGGAGATGTGTGTGGGTGTTGTGATGCGTGATCAGGGGTAGGTTATTGATGCTGCTGGTGGGGGGTGGTGTAGTAGTCGCGTTGGTCGGGTTAGTGATACATGAGATTGTTGTATTGTGTGTGCTGAGGTGCGTAGTCGATGGAGGATTGGTGGTGGTGGGTGGGATTGCGGCTTGCTTCGTGTTTTGGGTTGCGGATATCGTGTGTTTTGGTGTTGTTGAGCGTTGGGGGGAGTGTGTGTGGGTATGTTGGTGTGTGCGTCGATTGATTGTGCAGTACCATACTTAACAAACATGAAAGTAACTAACGTTGCATGCAGACCGTACCTTATTCACACTTTTTTCAAACATATCTCTTACATATCACTGTTATTTTACATTAACATAGTAACATTTAACAAAAATTTATCATAACCTAACCTAATTATCATACTGACCAATGAATATATGCTAGCGTAACAATGTTTTCACATGAATAAAGCTAACATATAACCTGAACTAAGAATATAATGTACACCAACAAACCCTTAACACATCTTAAACACGATAAACAGTTAACATTAACGAAGTTTCATACTTAACTACAGTAAAGTAACAAAGTTGCATACAAAACGTAACCCTATTCACACTTTTTTCAAACATATTTCTAACTTATCAGTGTTATTTTTACATTATCATAGTAACATTTAACAATAATTTACCATAACCTAACCTAATTATCATACCGGTCAACGAATATATGCTGACGTAAAAAATGTTTTCACATCAATAAAGCTAACATATCATAGCCTGAACTTAGAATATAATGTACAATAACAAACCTAAACACAGCTCAAACCCGAATAAACGATTAAAATCAACAAAGTTCCCGTACATAACGACAGCAAAGTAACTAAACACAGCGTACAAAATTGTATTTTCATACCCATCTTACGAGCAATTCGTTTCACGTTTTGTATTTGTATTTCCTGTTTCACTAGAGTTATCAGATACAAGTCGAAAATTGTTCAAACTCCTCCCACTTTTCGAAACATTACCAATACCTATGATTCTTGTTTGGTTCGTTTTCGAAACATTAAGCTATACATTTGAATCTTGCTTGTTACAGGGTCAACTTAAATTTATTAAAAACATTTTATGTTTTTGCTAATGTCTTTATGTTTTATAACATGGTTAGGCATTATGTGTAATGCAGTGTTGTGTTGTAAAGAAAACCTAACAAAAAAATTATCATAACATACCATCTATCATACTATATCAATGAATAAATTGGTCTTGTTGAGGGGATTGCAGTGATTATCAGGGAGGTAGTAAATATGTGACCGGATTGGTTATCGTTCGTTATGCTGAGGTGTTCGAGATTACGTCTAGGATTGGCTGATACGATAAGTGTTCGCCATAGGTATGGCGCAGTTTGACTTCAACATGGGTTGGTTTCTGGTCTACATGGCTACGACTATGTGCCACTGGTTTATGGCGTGTTAATATTCAATTGGCAGATAGCTGATATTTAATAGTGTTGATCATTACGGCGATTATCTCTATAAAATCGGGAATTATTCGATTTACCTGGAGGGCTGCGGCTAGTATTTTGTGACTGAGTCAAAGTCGCTGTTCCGTTGTATGTGTCTCGGTGACAAATAGAAGTAGTTGTGTGGTGGTATTACGTTGTTATGACTTGGTTGTAATTTTATTTTATAAATTTAATTTTTAAAATTTTTTTTCTTCTTATTTTTTGTTTATTTAAAAATATATATTTTTAAAAAAACTTTTTATTATTTATTTTTATTTTCTTTTGTTTAAAATATTTTTTTTTCAAAAAAAATTTATTCTTTTTATGTTTACAACTTAAAAAGTTTGCATTTTGACACACCTTAAAACAGTAAATCGATAATTCAGTAAATCAAACCACCCACCCCATTCCCTCTTCCACCATCCACCCTCCCACTTCTATGATCTATTATTCTATTCTTTCAAGTTACAGATCGAGTATCATTTTGGATAAACATAACATAACGTAAATTAAGCTTCTTTAAAACACTGATCAACGAGTAACGCTAACGTGCAAAGCTTTCAAACCTTAATAAGCTAACATAGCATCATCTGAACTGGGAATGTAATGTACAACGACAAACTTAACACACCTTAAACACGAATAAACTGTTAACATTAACAAAGTTCCACATAAAGTTCCCAAAAAAGAAAAGTAAAGTAATTAACATAGCATACAAAAACGTAACCTATGCATACTTTGTCAAGCATATCTCTAACATAGCAAATGTTATTTTAGATTAACATGGTAATAATTTAACAAAATTTATCATAAACTTGTCTAATTATCATCTGATCAAGGAATATAGGCTAACGTAACAAAGTTTCACATTAAAAGCTTAACATAAGCATCATCATGAATTTTCTAAGAATTATCCCAACGACAACCTAACACACCTTAAACATGAGTAAACGGTTAACGTTAAGCAAAGTTTCAATAGCTTGTGTATGACAACTGTAAAGTTAAGTAACATAATTATCAAAAACGTAACCGTACGTTCAAGCGCTGTCGACTTTTTCGAAGCACTATTGTCTAACATAACAATGTTTATATTCTTACCATTAACATGGTAAATCGACGTGATTTTGTTACGCTTGACAGAAAATGTTATTCACATATAAACATTGGCGCATAGTATGTTTGTTTATTGTGTGTCATGAGCTTGGTCAGATGATTGAGTCGAAGCGCTAACATAATAAAGGGTTTTTGCGACATCAATAAAGCTAACATTCATAACCCGAACTAAGAAAATAATGTACACGACAAACCTAACAAACCTTAACTGCCAAAATTAACACTGTTAACCATTAATAAGTTCCACACTTAACAACCTGTAAGTAACTAACATTGGCAATGGCAAAACGTAACCTAACTCATACTTTTAAGCATATATCAAGAATTAACGTTAATTTACAGTGGCAACAGTAAATTTAAGAAAAATTTATCAGATCCTTGTCTAATTATCATACATACAAAGTTTTTTACATTAACATAGTAATATTTAACAAAAATTTATCATAACCTTACCTACTCTATTATAATCCCCAACAAATAATTGCAACATAACAAAGTTTTAGGCCAGTATTCTAAGCATAAAAATAAGTTCTTTGAGTAAAATATCGTAGTAAAGTGTAATAGCTTACCGATCCTAAAGCAGTAAATCAGTAAATCAGTAAATCAAACCAACCGTCCCCTCCCCTTCTTTCCCCCCTACCCTTCCATGATCTTGTGTCACACTACGGGTTCATTTCGGTATCATTCCTCGAGTGATAAACATAACACAAAATAAGTTTGAGTTAATATATGTTCCACGAAGGATACGATTGTTATGGCTAACGTAACATTGTTATCACATTAATAAAGTAACATAGCATTACCAGAACTGAGAATATAATGTACAACGACAAATCTAGCACACCTTACGCACGAATAAACTAGTAACGTTAACAAAGTTCCATACTTAACAACAGTTAAGTACCTAGCACAGCCTACAAAGCGTAACCTATTCACACTTTTTCAAGCATATCTCTAACATATCAATATTAATTTTACATAACATGTTAAATATTTAACAAAAATTTAGCATAACGCTGTCTAATCATTATATACTAACCATCGTAATATATGCTAACGTAACAAATTTTTTTACAAATTTAACATAGTAATATTTACAAAAATTTATCATAACCTTACCTAACTATCATAATCAACAAATAAAAGCTAACATAGTTTTACCCAAACATAACAAAAAATAAGTTCTTTGAATAAAATATCAATAGTAAAAGTTTATCTTTGGGTATTTTAGTTTACCGATCCTAAGCAGTAAATCAGTAAATGAGGAAATCAAACCGTCCCGACCCTCCCCTCACCTCCCCTTCCCCTCCCTCCCACCCACACTTCACAATGATCTTGGTGATCTACTTATTCAGGTCATTTTCGAGTATCATCTCTCGGATAAACCATAACACAAATATAAGTTTAGGCTTTTGATATAGCATACATCAGTCGAAATATGTCACTTTTGTATCAGTTTTCATTCGTGGGTGTGCGAAAGGTTGTTTTTCACATGAAGTGTAAAGCTTAACTGAATCAAGCAATTATCCGTAGAGACTAAGAGATATAATGGTTAGGTTGTTCGATTATCGACGACTATTGGTGGGCACCGATCATGCGGGGATCCGTTATGAGCGAATAACCTACTACATTAACAAAAAGTTCATACTAACAACAGTAAAGTATCTGGTCTTTGTTTGGGGTTGGGTGTTTATTTCTGGTCTTTGGCTACGCGTATCAGGTATTAGCATATTGAAGTCTATTCCACTTTTTCAAGCATACTCTAACATAATCAATGTTAATTTTAAACATTAACATGTTAATATTTAACCAAAAAATTAGCAAATAAACCTGTCTAATTTATCATAATCAACGAATATATTCTAACGTAAAACAGTTTTTTCATTAACATAGTAAAATTTAACAACATTCATCATAACCATACCTAATCATCATAACCCAACGAATAATTGCAAACATAACAAAGTTTTATCGAACATAACATAAAAAAAAATAACAATTTTATCTAACATAACATAAAATCAAGTTCTTTGAATCAAAATATCATTGTAAAGTGTATGAGTTTACGATTTTAATAAAAGCTGTAAAATCAATACAATCAGTATTCAAACCATCCGTCCCTCTACTTCCTCTAACCATCCACCCCTCCCCATGAATCTATTGATCTATCGATTAGTCATGTTCGAGTATATTTGGATAAATAACATAAAAAATAAGTTCTTTATACACTGACCAACGAATATACGCTAACGTAACAAAGTTTTAACATCAATAAAGCTAGCATATCATAACCTGAACTAAGAATATAAATTACAACGCTGACAACCTAACATACCTTACCTCGAATACAGTCAACCATAAACAAGTTCCGTCTTAACAGCAGTAAAGTAACTAACATTGCATACAGAACGTACCTTGTTTAACCTTTTTTCAAACGTATCTGTAACATATCATTGTATTTTACCTTACATAGTAATATTTAACAAACATTTATCATAACCTTACCTATTTACCATACCCTAGCTAGAATATATGTAAAGGTAACAAAAGTTTTCAACATCAATAAAGCTAACATATCATAACCTGAACTAAGAATATAATGTACAACGACAAAACTAACATACCTCATGCATCTAACAACATTCTAACAATCTGCTAACATTCAAAAATTCCCCACTTATCAAAGGTAAAGTAGCTAACAGGACATACAAAACTCAATGTATCTCGCATTTTGAAACAAAACAGCAACAGCTAATGCGTATTATTAACAAATCCTATCAAAAGTGACCCAATCCTATCAAGATACCAGCATTATGAACTATGACTGACAACTACATTCATCAAAGTGTCACTCATACCGAATATTAGCATCATTTGGAACTATGAATAACGTAGACATTAGCAAAATTCTCGACAATACCTAAACCTAACATTACCCAGCAAAAACTTACCCTATGCTCAAATAACATTGACTAATTATCATCTGTCAGTTAGCACGGTAATATCTTACGAAACTTATAATTTCTCTAACAAACCAGTTTTAATTTCACATTGTCATATTAATATTTAATATAAAACGTAACAGAAATTAAACATAGCCTAACATATCTAACACTTACAATGGGTGAAAACCTACAATAGTTACTAACATCTGGATCTGCGAATAAGACAATAACATTTGGACCTTTGAATAAGTTCTAACCTATCCCTCATTATACAGCAAAACTCAACCTATACTGGCTTTTCAATCATAACATCGGCAGATAAAGTAGCATTATCTAACAAAATTCCTTAGCAAAGTGTCCAAACTTTCGAAGATACCAGCATCTTGAACTATGAATTTGATACTATATTCCAAAGTTTCATGCATATCAAATATAACATTATTTTGAACTATGAATAAACGTAGATATCAGCAAAATTCACTGTCAAACATCATAAAATAACCTATCGATCATACAGATCAACGAATAAACGCTAACATAAAATTTTCTGAGCTAAAAACATATAGAAACGCAGCATACCAGGCATACATTAAGCAAGAATAAACTGTAGACATTAACAAAGTATAACAATCTCAAACTTTATATAACAAACTGATAGGTTTGGCCAACAGCGCATCATACAGAGGCGATTTGGGCTGTCTGTTAGCACTACTTGGAGACCACCCAATAGGGGATCGGCCCTTGAAAGGGTGTGGAATCCACAGAAGGGGGATCACTCCTAAGGGGGTGTAAGCGGGTTTTGGGCCCCAACCCAAAGGGCTGAGGCCTTATCCCTCCTTCGGAGGGGTAATGTATCCCCTCCGAAAGAGCAAAGTAACTTAAAACATAAAAATGTTTAGCAAAAACTTAAAATGTTTTTAATAAATTTGTTATGTTGACCCTGTGATAAGCAAGAATCAAATGTATAGCTTAATGTTTCGAAAACGAACCAAACAAGAATCATAGGTATTGCATAATGTTTCGAAAAGTGGAGGAGTTTGGAAAATTTCTCGACTTGTATCTGATAACTCTAGTGAAACAGGAAATACAAATACAAACGTGAAATGAATTGCTCGTAAGACCTGGGTATGAAAATACAATTTTGTACGCTGTGTTAGTTACTTTGCTGTCGTTAAGTACGGAACTTTGTTAATTTTTAAACCGTTTATTCGGGTTTGAGCTTGTGTTAGGTTTGTATTGTACATTATACTTCTTAGTCCAGGCTTATGCTATGTTAGCTTATATTGATGTGAAAACTTTTTACGTCAGCATATATTCTTGATCCGGTATGATAATTAGGTTAGGTTATGTTGTATTATTGTTAAATGTTACTTCTGATAATGTAAAAAATAACAGTGATAAGTTAGAAATATATTTGAAAAAAGTGTGAATAGGGTACGTTCTGTATGCAATGTTTGTTACTTTACTGTTGTTAAGTATGAAACTTTGTTTTAATGTTAACTGTTTATTCGTGTTTAAGATGTGTTAGGTTTGTTGGTATACATTATATTCTTAGTTCAGGTTATAATGTTAGTCTTAATGATGTGAAAACATTGTTATTTACTGTTTTACTATTGGCCGAAAATAAATTAGGTTAGGTTATGATAAATTTTTGTTAAATGTTGCTATGTTATAAGTAAATACAGTAAATATGTAAGAGATATGTTTGAAAAGTGTTGTATATGTACGTTCTGCATGCAACGTTAGTTACTATCCTGTTGTTTAAGTATGGAACTTTGTTATGTTGACTGTTTATTCGTGTTAGGTATGTTAGGGTTTGAGTGAAAACTTTGTTATGTAAACATATATTCGAGGGTTAGTATAAAAAGAACATATTTTTATACGCTATGCTATCCAAATGATACTCGAATATGACTTGAATAAATAGATCAGTAGATCAATAGATCATTAGATCAATAACTCGATAGATCAGGGTTGGGATGGGAGGGGGAAGGGGATGGTGGCTTTAATTTTACTTGATTCACTGATTTACATCCTTTAGTGTATCGTAAAAATTAAATTTTTTACGTTAAACATAAAAAAGAAATAAAAATTTTAGTAAAAAACAAAAAGTTTTAAAGAAATAAAATTAAAAATAAATAAGTTTTTTTAAAAACAAAAGAGTTTTAAAGAAATAAAATTAAAAATAATAAAAGTTTTTAAACAAAAGTTTTAAAAGAAATGAAATTAAAAATAAACAAATAATATTAAAAACAAAAAACAAAGTTTAATATCAAAATTTTAAAAAAATTTAAAATATAATAAATAAACAAACACAGCGTGATACTGTTTTGTTAAAATGAATATTTACCGCATCAGCTTCGTACCTGTTCGTTCTGTATGCATGTTAGTTACTTTACTGTTTGTTAAGTATGGACTTTGTTATTGCTAGCGGCTTATTTCCTAGCTTTATGTATGTTAGTTTTGTCATTGTACATTATATTCGTAGTTCAGGTTATGATAATGTTGATTTATATTGATGTGAGAAGTTTTTTCACGATAGCATATTTCATTGATCAGTATGATAATTAGGTTATGTTATGATAAATATTTGATAAATTTTACTATGTTAATGTAAAAATATCTATGATATGTTAGAAAAAGTGTGAGTAGGTTACGTTCTGCGCTCAATGTTAGTTACTTTACTGTTGTTAAGTATGAAACTTTGTTAATGTTAGCAGTTTATTCGTGCTTAAAGCGTGTTAGGTTTGTCGTTGTATATTATATTCTTAGTTCAGATTATGACATGTTAGCATTATTGATGTGAAAACTTTGTCGCGTTAGCATATATTCGTTGGTCAGTAATGATTATTATTTAAGGTTATGAATAATTTTTGTTGAATATTACTATGTTAGTGTAAATTACAAACGATAATGTTAGAGATATGTTTGAGAAAGTGGTGAATAGGTTACGTTTTGTATGCTATGTTAGTTACTTTACTGTTGTTATGTGTGGAACTTTGTTAATGTTAACAGTTTATTCATGCATAAGGTATGTTAGGTTTTGTCGTTGTACATTACATTCGTAGTTCAGTTGATGCTACGTTTGCTTTATTGATGTGGAAACTTGTTACGTTAGCATATATTCATTGATCAGTATGATAATTAGACAAAGGTTATGATAAAATTTGTTAAATTACTATGTTAATGTAAAAATATCCATGATATGTTTGAAAAGTATAGTAGGTTATACGTTCTGCGCTCAATTTAGTTACTTACTGTTGTTAGGTGGAAGTTTGTTAATGGTTAGTAGTTTATTATTCGTGCGTAAGGTGGGTTAGGTTTGTCATTGTACATTATGTTTCTTAGTTCAGAGATTATGACATGTTATCATTATTGATGTGAAACTTTGTCGCATTAGCATATATTCGTTGGCAGTATAAAAGAACTTATTTCACGTTATGTTTATCTAAAATGACACTCGAAATATGACTTGAAATCAATAGACCAATAGAATCAAATGATCAAAAAACCAACAGAATTAGGGGTTTGTAGGGGGAGGGGAAGGGAGGGGAGGGGTAGCTTGAATTATTTACTGATTTACTGTTTTTGGTGTATGTAAAACTCAATTTTTTTAAGTTATCAACATAAAAAGAATAAATAATGTATCTTTTTTATTTTTTATTTTTTTTTTTTATTTATTTATTTATTTTTTTATTTATTTATTTATTTATTTATTTATTTATTTATTTATTTCATTTTTGTATTTATTTTCTTGTCCTATTTATTTAGTTTATTCTTATCTTTATTTATTTGTTTTCCGCCCCTAGGAAATACGGGGAGACTTGCGTGGTGGCACTTGACATATCCAAAGCCTTTGACCAGGTATGGCACAGCGTCACTGTCTCCAAGCTTTCCCTTCCCTTTGGGTTCCTCCTTCTCTTTGCTTAATTATGCCTAAGTTGTCTCTCAAATCGCTCAATATCGCTGTTGTTGACGGGCGACTTTTTCTTCTTCTTCTGCAATTGCGGAGTTTTTATCAGGGTTCTGTCTTATTCTCCTACTTTATTCTTACCTTTCATTAATGTCTTTCACCAGCACATCTAACTCCTATCCACTCACTCATATGCCGATGACCGACCCTTCATTCTTCAACCATTTCAATTCTGCTCCCCTCTTTTGCTTCTAGAATTGCCTCCCGTCTTAACCTTTCCCCTTTAATCTTTCCGAATTTTCTATTCTCGCTGACTGGATAGATTTCCGGGTGGGGTCGTGTCTCAACCTTTGTGAAATTTAATTCTTTAAAAACTGCAAATTCTACAATTTCCTCTCATAAACACTTCCCAACTTTCCTATCTCTTTCGACCCGATTCTCTCGTCTCTCCTGTTTGACAATATAAACATCCTTGGCCTTACATAAACAAAAAAATGTCTTGGAAACCTCTCATCACAACGGTTGCTAGGGCTGCCTCAAAGAAACTGGGAGTTCTGTTTAGACTGCGAGACTTTTTTTCTTCTTTTCAGTTACTCCAGCTATACAAGGGCATCATCCACCCTTGTATGGAGTACTGCTCTCATATCTGAGGGGGCTCTGGTTTCACCCGG
>JABUQX010100249.1:0-18119 GCA_015478945.1 Trachelipus rathkii
CAGTAATACTTCGTTCAGTTATCGTTGGTGTTTATCGTTTCCGTATCGTGAAAGGCCTTCCCGTTTAGCCTTTGCATAAAGTATTAAAAAACAGGTATTTTTCTAAAAATAAAATTATAGTGATTCCCGCTATAAAATTAGAACGGTTTATCCTAGGAGCGTGTTTGTTTTAAGTTTTCTAGAGAATGTTCCTGGCTTTGATTTTTACTCCCAGAACTTGTTTGACAAACGTACAGATCGGAAGATAATTCCATTTTTCGAGGGCGAACCCCAGAAAATCGATTTTTTCAAAAAAATTTAACAATTCGCTATAAACGGGATAAATTACTTTTTAATCATGTTGATGTTCGTTAAATTCTTTGCATTCAAACACATGTAAATTTATGTTTCAATTTAAATTATTTAAATGTATTTTTTTTTTTAAATATATTTCTTTGAGTTCGTCCTCTACAACAACAAGTGATGTAAGTTCCATGCAGAAACACAAAATTTTTCTGATTGTCTATATATCACATCAAATTACCGGCAGTAATTTACCATCCAATGGTCAAGTTTTACGCTATTTGTTTTACTATAAACGTCAGGTTAAGCCAAAAATCAAAGATATTGCAAGGCTCACAATCCAAACTTCACGAGGAGTGAAGAAAACTGATAAAAATTGCAACCATAAGCGTAAGTCAAGCTCAAAGTAAGAAAGTGAAAGCTTGTAAGTCAAGTCTTGATGACCTGTTTGATATTGCACACAAAGACGCACTGATCAACACAAATGAAGAAGACAGACACTTTATGCTCTTTTGCTCCCACGAACAGATGAGCGAAGATCACAGAGAAAAGAAGCTGAGACGGTCATAATGTAAAGATCAAAACTGAAACCTGTAAAACCTAGATCGTAGTTTAAATATAGTAGTTAGTACCTATCTGAATCTATTTTGTTGTACCAACCTAGCACCCTGGTACATTCAAAGTACATAGATAAATATGTTTGTAGTTATCAAGTTACTGTATTTATTTTCTGTTTCTAATCGTTTCTTTCCACCTTTTTCTAGATGACGAAGATGTAGAAATTGTATTTAGAAGTGAAGGATCATGATGAATTTCAGGACACAGGAATCGACACATGACAATCGAAGAAAAGAAAGTACTGCCGAGGAAGTAAAGAAACTATTACAGTTTAGTTGTCAGTATTGTTAGATAGATGTAATATATCGGATAGAGAGCGGTTATAATTGTTTCGGCTACTGCCGAAGCATCATTGCAAGATCCACAGAAGTTAGCAATCAGTAGATCTACCATACGAGTCCCAAACAGAAATTTCGAGAGGAAGGAATACAGATTATTAAAAATAGGTTTCAAAATTCAGATTTACAAGGTGCTGTCTTACATTGAGATGGGAAATTTCCCCAAATATATTGAATACAGAAAATGTAGAGAGGTTGGTAGTTTTGATAAGTTGTGGTGATGAAGAGCAGCTGAAATATATATATATATATATATATATATATATATATATATATATATATATATATATATATATATATATATATATATATATATATATATATATATATATATATATATATATATATATATAAATATATATATATATATATATATATATATATATATATATATATATATATATATATATATATATATATATATATATATATATATATATATATATATATATATATATATATATATATATATATATATATTTATATATATATATATATATATATATATATATATATATATATATATAAGAAAAAATATACCAAAATAAATATATATCTAAAGGCCAATCAAATAAGCCCCGGTACTGCATTTTAAAGTGCAAGTCGTGCAGGCGAAGAAAGTTGAAAAATATTAAAATGGAGTGTGTTCCATAACGTACAAGTAAGATTGAGCATATCTGTCAAAAGAGGGAACTATGCAGAAAGAGGAGTCACGTACGAAAGTACCTCAGAAGAAGAGGTATACCACTGGAGAATTAAGAAGAGCAGTTAAATTGTAATAACAACTTATAATAAGAGTTATGCAGCCGTTCTTTGAGCACAAAAAGACTGGATGTGATAAGTAAGATAGGGGAGTTGATAAAACGAAAAGGCATCGACTCCACCTTGTTGGTGGCAAACGCTATAAGTAGAACCACCCTATATATATATGTATATATATACCGTATATATATATATATATATATATATATATATATATATATATATATATATATATATATATATATATATATATATATATATATATATATATATATATACATATATATATATATATATATATATATATATATATATATATATATATATATATAATATATATGTGTAACTATATATATATATATATATATATATATATATATATATATATATATATATATATATATATATATATATATATATATACCGTATATATATATATATATATATATATATATATATATATATATATATATATATATATATATATATATATATATATATATATATATATTTAAAGTAAGAGAAAATAAAAAAAATATCAGTAAAGCCTATTACGAATACCAATTTGGCTATCTAAGAAGAAGAAAAGCAGGTATTTCCATATGTTTCTGCTAAGAGTATATTCGAAAACTTAACGAAGAGATCGATAGGATGATAGTTAGTAGGTTGAGATGGGTCCCCCCCCTCATTTCAACACAGATTGGATAAGAGCGCTTTTCCAACAGAGGGAAGGTCAGTGGAGAGAGACAGAGAAAAACTAATTTACCATGACAGGGTGCAAGCTCGCAAGCACAAGATTTGAGAAGCGCAGAAGGATTTCCATCATAACTCTATGCCAGTGGTGCCCAACATTTAGTCTATCTCGAGCAAATTATGAATTTAAAAATTTTAGGCGAGCCACTAATAGACATATATATATATATATATATATATATATATATATATATATATATATATATATATATATATATATATATATATATATATATATATATATATATATATATATATATATATATATATATATATATATATATATATATATATATATATATATATATATATATATATATATATATAATTGTGAAATTTTTATTTTTAATAAACGTGATGAATGTAAATACGCGAGCCGCTAGCAACATAAAAACGGAACGCGAGCAACATGTTGCTCGCGAGCTACGGGTTGGGCACCGCTGCAGTCTATGCCTTCTTAGTGTTAATCTCAGTGAGCAGAAATATCATTTTTAGAATAAATTACAAAGCTAGCCATTCATGAGTTGAAGGGAAGTGAAAGATGAGGAGGTATAGCACCGGAATCTTCTAAAGTGGAATTAGAGTCAAAGATGTGAACGAAGAGTTCAGGTTTAGGCGAACGTAGAAAGGTAGTTGTGCTTTCGGAAGATACTAGAAAGAAAGAGGAAAATGCCAAAATGAACGTGAGGGAGAGGTGACTGAAAGATTATTACACTTTATAGTGAGTAAAGGGTCTTTAGCGTCACTAAGAATAGATTATGCATGATTATGGGATAAGTATAAGTGGTATCAGTTTCTGGAGCTTGAAGAAGACGATTATTTCTGAAAGCTGCGTCTCTGCAACGAATAACACGAGAGCAAACAGATTTAAACCAAGGTTTGTTAGTTTTAGTTGTAGAGAAAGGAATCGTATGTACGCCCCGCCCCTATGCCAGAGAGAATCTTTTCGGTCTTGCGCTCTGTGAACTCCAGGGGCCCCTCCTACTGAAGAAATAATAATTCCAAGGGAAATCAAAGAATTACAACCGAAAGTCAGACCGATTTGAAGCACCAAAATGTCAAAAACATTTACTCATAAAAAAAGTGGGTTTTTTCTTCCGGAAGACTTTAATATATAGAAAATGAAACAAAGAAGTGAAGGTGATCAAAGGAACCCGGAGAAGGAAAGAGTTTATCAGTATAAGGAGAAGGATTAGAAGTTAAGAAAATGACAAGAATATTGGGCCGTCTTCAATACAATGAAGGATATTGGTAAGAAGCTAGTAGACCATATGCTCAAGGTCATTTTGAATACAGAAACTGAGGAAAAGTTTATCGGTTGTGCTCTCAGAAGACTCCATAGTAGAAACACGAGAACAAACAACGTGACTCAGCACATTTGCATAATAACCACCTTTGTTCGAAAACTGAGGATAGAGACAGTAGGAGGGAGCAGAGTCAGACTAGGGTTTGCAGTCGGAGCAACAAAACACGAGAGTTTCTGTCAAGAACAAGAGGTGAAATTTTGATGAAGAGAGAGACGTTGTTCAACAAATTCGAAACTACAATGAACAAATCGATTGTTTAAAAAATTTATGAAAAAGTTCGTACACCTGAGCAAGCAGGTGACGAGGTTGTAGTGGCACCAACCCTACCAACCGAGGGCCCCAACTTCCAAGTTGAGAAGGGGGAAGGAGTTGACTAAGGGCATTGTTTGGATGCAGGACCCTCCAAGCACCTTCGAGGCAGATTTACGTTGCGCCATTTAAATTTTTTATATATATAAATTAATAAATAAAATAAAAAAAGTACGTGCTTATAAATCTGAGGGGACATTTGAAGAAAAGAAAAGAAGGTTCGAGACAGAGCGTTAGAATGTCATCGAATCGAAATATGAAACGAA
Organism: Trachelipus rathkii; assembly: GCA_015478945.1. Taxonomy (NCBI): domain Eukaryota; kingdom Metazoa; phylum Arthropoda; class Malacostraca; order Isopoda; family Trachelipodidae; genus Trachelipus; species Trachelipus rathkii. Next base: position 4,636 of record JABUQX010100249.1, read on the forward strand.
ATAAAGAGACTTGTTTTGCAAACGTTGAATTAATACAATAAGAAAAAATGACATGGAAAATAAACTAATAACTGAAAAAAAATTTAATAAATGAATTAATCTATGGTTAAGATTAATTAATCAAAAAATATGAAGAATTTTGTTATATGGATGGACCCCGTCAATGTATAATAATAATAATAATATAATAAATTAATAATATAATAATAATAATAATAATAATAATAATAATAATATAATAATAATAATAATAATAATAATCATAATAATAATAAAATTAATAATAATAAATATAATATAATAATAATAATAATAATAATGAATAATAATAATAATATAATAATAATAATAATAATAATATATAATAATAAATAATAATAATAATAATAATAATAATAATAATAATAATAATAATAATAATAATAATAATAATAATAATAATAATAATAATAATAATAATAATAATAATAATATAAAGTAATAATAATAATAATAGATAATAGATAAATGATTTTAGGTACAGGAATAAAAATAAAAATGAATAATAATAAATAATAAAAAATAAAAATAAACTTGCTAAATAAAAATAGAATAAGAGCAATATAATAATAATAATAATAATAATAATAATAAATAATATAATAACAATAATAATAATAATATAATAATAATTAATAATAATAATAATAATAGATAAAAATAATAATAATAATAATAATAATAATAATAATAATAATAATAATAATGAATAATAATAATAATAATAATAATAATTAATATAATAATAATAATAATAATTAATAACAATAATCAAATAATAATAATAATACGTAGCTTATGGAAAGATTAAAGGGAATAGGATGTACGATTTAATAATGTAATGCCTAACACAATCAGTAGAGTTATTTATCCATTAGTAATTTATTAAAAAATGAAAAGATTATTATTATTATTATTATTAATATTGTTATTATTATTATTATAATTATTATTACTATTATTATTATTATTTTATTATTATTATTATTATTATTATTATTATTATTATTATTATTTATTATTATTATTATTATTATTATTATTATTATTATTAATTATTATATATTATTATAGTATTATCATTATTATTTTAATTATTATTATTATTATATTATTATTATTATTATTATTTATTATTATTATTATTATTAAATTATTATTATATTATTATTATTATTATTATTATTATTATTATTATTATTATTAGTAGTAGTAGTAGTGAGTAAGTAGTAGTAGTAGTCGTAATGTAATGGCAGAAACCAGCATTTTCCAGGCATTGCCAGATTCCGTAGATTTATCTGGAAAATCTGGAATGCTGGATATGTTTTATTATTTTTTCTGAAATCCTGGTATACCTTTTTTTTAACCCGTAGATTTTTATTCGGCGGCCGGAGCCTGAGCCCGGAGCCTGATCCTAAGCCCGGTTTTGCCGCAATTTCCTGCGTTTTTACCGCAAGTTCCCGCGTTTTTCGAGATTTCAAGCGTTTTTAACGGTTGAAGCGTCAAATTGGGGGTTTTCGAGGTCGGTGATTGCGTTTTCTGGAGGTTCCTGGAACGCGGTCAAAAAACTCAAGTCAATAGCCGACATGACTTGGAAATTCGTAAGGTCGTTCGATTTTGGTGCTTGAGGTGTCCATCTATGGTTTTTTTGGGTCAGCGAACCCGTTTATGAGGTTCTGAAACCGGTCAAACCAAGTCAATAGCCGACATGACTTGGAAATTCGTAAGGTCGTCCGATTTTGGTGCTTGAGGTGTCCATCTATGGGTTTTTTGGGTCGGGGAACCCGTTTATGAGGTTCTGAAACCGGTCAAACCAAGTCAATAGCCGACATGACTTGGAAATTCGTAAGGTCGTCCGATTTTGGTGCTTGAGGTGTCCATCTATGGGTTTTAGGGGTCGGGGAATCCGTTTATGAGGTAGGTGAGGCGTATGAAACCATGAATTCAAGTCAAAAGCCGACATGACTTGGAAATTCGTAAGGTCGTGTCAGATTTTGACGTTTGAGGTGTCCATCTATGGGTTTTTTGGGGTCGGGGAAGCCGTTTATGAGGTATGTGAAAGGTGTTTGGAACAGGGAATTCAAGTCAAATGCCGACATGATTGAAAATTCGTAAGGTCGTCAGATTTTGACGCTTGAGGTGTCCCATCTATGGGTTTTTGGGTAGGGGAAAGCCGTCTTTATGAGGTGTGGTGAGGCGTATGGAACGGGAATTCAAGTCAAAATGCCGACATGACTTGGAATTTTCATAAGGTCGTCAATATTTTTTGACGCTTTGAGGTGTTTGAGTTAAGGGTTCATTAAGTCGGGGAAGTCGATTCTGAGATCGGTGAGTCTAATAAAGCAGGGAATCCAAGTCAAATGACGACATGACTTGGACTTTCTCTGAAATTGCTAAGTTTTATACTTTTTATTGGTTAAATTAAGGGTTCCTAAGGGTGGTGAGACCAATTTTAAGGTCAGGTTGGCCAATATTTGAATTTAAGAAGGGCTAGAAATATAAGTCTTATAGCTCACACTTCTCTTCACCCCTCAATTTAGATGAGTTCTAGTTGACTTATCTTCTTCAATCTTGGCTCCCCGTATAACCCTAAGTTGAAACATGTATATATTGTTTGCTTTTTTTTTTATGTTTTTATCTTACATTTATACTTTTTTTTTTATTATTATTTTTATTTTTTTAAATTTTTTTCTACTATGTATTAATTCAACAGGTATCTTTTGTGTCAAATTATTTTTTAATTTTAATTTTACTTATTTAATTTTATTTTTCAAACTTTGATTTTTTTATTTTTTTTTTTTTTTTTTTTTTTTTTTTTTTTTTTTTTTTTTTTTTTTTTTCTTTTTTTTTTTTTTTTTTTTTTTTATTTTTTTTTTTTTTTTATTTTAAATTATTTTTAAATTTTATGGCTATAATTTAATTTTGTTTTATTTTTACTATAAAAATTTTTATATATCTTGTCTTGAGTCAAAAACATTCTCTATAGTAAAAATTTACGCTTTTTATCTTAAATAACGTAAAAAATTTGCAATTTTTAACATGCCTTGAAGCAGTAATCAGTAAACAGTAAAATCAAAACTACCCACTCCATCTCTCCTTCCCTTCCATTGATTTTTTGATTATATGATCTATTGATCTATTGATTCAAGTCATATTTTTAGTATAACATAAAACAAAACTTTTATTTATTTTTGTTTTGTTTGTTTTAACATTTTGTTTTTCTAAAAAATTTATTCTTTTTATGTTTATAAACTTTAAAAATTTGTATTTTTACATACCTTAAAGCAGTAAATCAGTAAATCAGTAAATCAGTAAAACAGCAAATCAGGTATTCAGTAATCAAACTATAATCCAACTGCTCTCCTATCCTTCCATGATCTATTGATCTATTGACCTATTGAGCTTATTGATCTATTGATTTCAAAGTCATAATTTTGTATAACATAACACAAAACTTTTATTTATTTGTTTTGTTTTCTTTAAAGCATTATGTTTTTTACTATAAAATTTATATTTTATTTTTGTTTTATTTTTACCTTTAAATTTTTATTTATTTTGTTTTATTTGCTTTAAACATTTTGTTTTTACTAAAAAATTTATTCTTTTTATGTTTATAACTTAAAAAAATTTGCATTTTTACATACCTTTAAGCAGTAAATCAGTAAATCAGTAAATCAGTAAAGCAGTAAATCAGTAAATCAGTAAATCAAACTATCATCCAACTAACCTCCTACCCTTCCATGATCTATTTGATCTATTGACCTATTGGCTATTGATCTATTGATCATTGATTCAAGTCATACTTTGTATAACATTACAACAAAAAACTTTTATTTATTTTGTTTTGTTTTCTTTAAACATTATGTTTTTACTATAAAAATTTATTTATTTTGTTTTATTTTTACTATAAAAATTTATTTATTTTGTTTTATTTGCTTTAGACATTTTGTTTTTACTAAAAAATTTATTCTTTTTATATTTATAACTTAAAAATTTTGCATTTTTACTAAAAAATTTGCATTTTTGCATACCTTAAAGCAGTAAATCAGTAAATCAGTAAATCAAACTGCCCTCCATACCCTCCAACCCTTCCATGATCTATTGATCTATTGATCTATTGATCTATTGATCTATTGATTCAAGTCATATTTTGTATAATATAACACAAAACTTTTATTTATTTTTGTTTTGTTTCTTTAAACATTTTGTTTTTACTAAAAAATTTATTCTTTTTATGTTTATAACTTAAAAAAAATTGCATTTTTTACATACCTTAAAGCAGTAAATCAGTAAAGCAGTAAATCAGTAAATCAAACTATCATCCAACTACCCTCCTACCCTTCCATGATCTATTGATCTATTGACCTATTGAGCTATTGATCTATTGATCTATTGATTCAAGTCATATTTTGTATAACATAACACAAAAACTTTTATTTATTTTGTTTTGTTTTCTTTAAACATTATGTTTTTACTATAAAAATTTATTTATTTTGTTTTATTTTTACTATAAAAATTTATTTATTTTGTTTTATTTGCTTTAAACATTTTGTTTTTACTAAAAAATTTATTCTTTTTATGTTTATAACTTAAAAATTTTGCATTTTTACTAAAAAATTTGCATTTTTACATACCTTAAAGCAGTAAATCAGTAAATCAGTAAATCAAACTGCCCTCCACCCCCTCCTAACCCTTCCATGATCTATTTGATCTATTGATCTATTGATGCTATTGGAGTCTATTGATTCAAGTCATACTTTGTATAACATTACACAAAACTTTTTATTTATTTGTTTTGTTTTCTTAACATTATGTTTTTTACTATAAAAAATTTAAAATTTATTTTGTTTTAATTTTACTATAAAAATTTAATTTATTTTTGTTTTATTTGCTTTAGACATTATGTTTTACTAAAAATTTATTCTTTTTATGTTTATAACTTAAACTAACCTCCTACCCTTCCATGATCTATTGATCTATTGACCTATTGAGCTATTGATCTATTGATCTATTGATTCAAGTCATATTTTGTATAAACATAACACAAAAACTTTTTTATTTATTTTGTTTTGTTTTCTTTAAACATTATGTTTTCACTATAAATTTATTTATTTTGTTTTATTTTTACTATAAAAATTTATTTATTTTGTTTTATTTGCTTTAAACATTTTGTTTTAATATACTAAAAAACTTTTATTCTTTTATGTTTATAACTTAAAAATTTTGCATTTTTACATACCCTAAAGCAGTAAATCAGTAAATCAGTAAATCAAACTACCCATTCCACCCTCCTACCCATTCTTGATCTATTGATCTATTGATCTATTGATCTATTGATCTATTGATCTATTGATCTATTGATTCAAGTCATATTTTGTATAACATAACACAAAAACTTTTATTTATTTTGTTTTGTTTTCTTTAAACATTATGTTTTTTTTTTACTATAAAAATTTATTTATTTTGTTTTATTTGCTTTAAAACATTTTGTTTTTACTAAAAAATTTAAACTTTTTATGTTTATAACTTAAAAAAATTTGCATTTTTATATACCTTAAAGCAGTAAATCAGTAAATCAGTAAATCAGTAAAGCAGTAAATCAAACTACCCATTCCACCCTCCTCCCATCCATGATCTATCTATTGATCTATTGATTCAAAAGCTATATTTTGTATAACATAACACAAAACCTTTTATTTATTTTGTTTTGGTTTTCTTTATACATTTTGTTTTTTACTACTATAAAAATTTATTTATTTTATTTTTGTTTTATTTTATACTATAAAAATTTATTTTATTTTTGTTTTATTTGCTTTAAACATTTTGTTTTTACTAAAAAAAAATATCCTTTCATGTTTATAACTTAAAAATTTTTACATTTTTACAACATAACTTAAATCAGTAAATCAGTAAAATCAAAATCAAACTGCCATCCTACCCATTCGTGATCTTATTGAATCTATTGATCTATTGATCTTATTGATCATTGATTTCAAGTCATATTTTGTATAACATATCTCAAAAACGTTTATTTATTTTTGTTTTATAACTTAAAATATTTGCATTTTACGTACCCTAAAGCAAGTAAATCAGTAAATCAGTAAAATCAAACCATCAACCCCTACCCTCCTAACCTTACATGATCTATTGATCTATTTGAGCTAGTGAACCATTTATTATTGATTCATTTCATATTATAAGTATCTTTTGTAATAACATAACATAAAACAAATTCTTTATACACTGATTGTTGTTAAATGTCGCGTTTTGTTGTTGCATTTGTTGCAGTTTGTTGATGTTGTTGTTTGTTGAATGTAGCGTTTTGTTATTGCATTTGGTTTGCACTTGTTTGAATGTTGTTGTTGTTGTTGTTGTTGTTGTTGTTGTTTGTTGTTGTTGTTGTTGTTGTTTGTTTGTTTGTTGTTTGTTGTTTGTTGGTTGTTGTCGTTGTTGTAGCTGTTGTTGTTGTTGTTGTTGTTGTTTGTTTGTTGTTGTTGTTTTGTTGTTGTTGTTGTTGTTTGTTGTTGGTTGTTGTTTGTTTTGTTAAAATATATTTAGCGTTCAAGTTAAATGAAAATATACACACTTTTTTCAACATATCTCTAAAATATTATGTTTTAATTTTGCATTAAAACATTGTTAATATTGAAAAACTAAACAAAAAATACATATCATCCTAGCCCAACTGGCATACAGCATTCGTTAACAATGTAACTAAAATTAAAAGTTTCAACTTACCAACAGAAGACGGCATAGTAATCTCAAACTTTACTATACACCACACAATCGCTCAAATATTATTATTATTATTAATATTATTATTTTTATTATTATTATTTATTATTAATTATTATTATTATTATGGTTTATTATTATTATTATTATTATTATTATTATTATTAGTATTATTTATATATTATTATTATTATGAATTAATTATTTAATTATATTATTATATCAACTATATATGTTTATGATCATAACACACACGTATGTGTATATGGTGTGTTATGATCATAAACATATATAGTTGATATATAATAATAGATAATATTAAAATAATGGTAATATAATAATAATGGGAATAATAATAAATAATAGATAAGTAATAATAAATAATAATAATTAATAATAATAATAATAAATAATAATAATTTTGAAAATTTTGTGTGTATAGTAAAGTTTGAGATTACTATGCGCGTCTGCGTGTTGGTAAAGAGGTGAAAAACTTTTATTTGTTAATTACATTGTTAGACGAATGCTGTGATGCTCAGTTTAGGTAGGTGATAGTGTAGGTTTTGTTGTAGTTTTCAAATATTACAATGTTAATGCATTAACGCGCGCGGATTAATATTTTTAGAGATACTTGTTTATAAGAACATAGTGTTGTTAATTTTGCAGTTTAAACTTGAGAGCGTAAAAAACGAAGACAACGAACGGACACAACAACAACAACAACAACAACAGTCAGGAACAACACACAACACAACCGTGACAGGGAACCTACAACAGGTAGAACATGAACACCTGTCAATAAGATGCACAACAAACGCTACATTTCAGCGACAACAGAGCAGCGAGAGCGAGAGCGGCACAAATGAGGACAAGCGATAAGTCGCTTTATCCCAACTTTAATAGCTATATGAATTTGTTTTTATACAATATGAATATGAGCACCCAAGATACAAATTTGACAGGGAAAATAACATGATCAATACGAGAGAGAAGAAGAGCTCAATAGATCAATGAGATATGTAAGGTTAGGGGAGGCGTAGTTGGAGTGATGAGTGGAATTTTGATTTACTGGATTTACTGTTATTTTACTCGCTTAAGGGTAGGCGTTAAAAATGCAAATAATATAAAGTACACCTAAAAAATTGTATGAAATAGGACACAGATATCTGAGAATAAGTTACAGAAAGGTGATGGCATGACTACGAATTGAGGGACAATAGGAGTCGATAGATCAAGAGATCATGGGATCAACGAATGGGGTAGAGAATGTGGCAGTTTTGATTTATTGATTAAACTTGTTTTATTCTGTATTTTAAGGTATAGTATAAATATGTAAAAATTTGGTGGTTTAAGTTTATAAAACATGAAGAGATGAGAATATTTTTTTCGATTTTGAGTAAAGAACAAATATGTTTAAAGCAAGTAAAACAAAATAAATAAAATTTTTAATGAGTGAGAAGGATAAACGAACAAACATAGAATAAATTTTTTATAAGTAACAGAACAAAATGTATAAAGAGAAAACGAGAGGAACAAATATAGGGAATAAAAGTTTTTGTGTTATGTATATACAAAATATGATTTGAATCAACAAGATCAATAGATCATGGGATGGGTTAGGGAAGGGTGAAATGGGAGTTTGATTTACTCGGCATTACTGATGTTACTTGATTTACGGGCTTTAAGGTATATAAATGCATAAATTTTTTTTAAGTTTAAGAAGATACAAGAAGTTGGAAATTTTTTTATGAGAAAAACGAAAAGTGAAAGCAAATAAAACAAAATCAAAGTAAATTGTTTTAGTAAAAAACAAAATGTTTAAAGAAACAAACAAAATAAATAAAAGTTTTTTGTGTTATGTTATAAGGCAAAATACGACTTGGAAATCGAATAAGATTTCAATAGATCAAGAGAAATCAAAACAGAAAGTAAGAGGGTGGGAATGGAGGTAGGTTTTGATTGTAACTGATTTACTGATTTACTGACTGGGTACGGAGTAAATGTAAAGTTAATGCAAGGAGACCTTTATAAGTTATAGAAGGCCATAAAAAGAATAAATTTTTTAATATAGAAACAAAATGTTTAAAGCAAAATAAAAGGGCGCACAATAAATGGAAATTTATAGTAAAATAGAGGTAAAGTAGAAGTTTATAGTGAAAAACATAATGTTTTTGAAGAAAAACAAAACAATAGAGATAAGAAGTTGTTTGGTGTGTTATGTTATACAAAATATGACTTGAATCAATAGAATCTAGTAGATCACTAGATCAAGGTAAGATCAATAAGATCATGGAAGGTAAAGGAGGTTATAGTTTTAAGTTATAAACATATAAAGAATAAATTTTGTAGTAAAAACAAAAGTTTTAAGCAAATAAAACAAAAATAGAAATAAATTTTTATAATGTAAGTTAGAGACAACTCTATCAAGGACTTTATGAGTGAAACAACGAAATGTTGGAGGAAGAAAACAGAACAAAAAAGTAAATAAAAGTTTTTTTGTAATGTATTACAAAGTATGACTAGGAATCAATAATCAATGATCAATAGATCAATAGATCAATAGATCATTGAAGGGTGGGAGGGTTTGGGAGGGCAGTTTGATTTACTGATTTACTGATTTTACTGCTGCTTTAAGGTATGCAAAAATGCAAATTTTTTTAGTAAAAAATGCAAAATTTTTAAGTTTATAGAATATATAAAGAGAAGGAGTTGTGGGGTAAAACAATGTCTAAAAGCAAAAATAAACAAAAATAAATAGGAGTGTATTAAATAGTAAATAAATAAAACTAAAATAAATAAATTTTTATAGTAAAAACATATTGTTTAAAGAAAACAAAAACAAAATAAATAAAAAGTTTTTGTGTAATGTTATAACAAAGTAATGACTGTGAAATCAATAGATTCACTCAGCACTCAATAGCTCATATGTTTATAGATCAATAGATCAATGGAAGGGTAGGATGGTAGTTGGATGATAGTTTGATTTTACTGATTTACTGATTTTTTACTGATTTACTGACTTTACTGATTTACTGATTTACTGCTTAAAGGTATGTAAAAATGCAAATTTTTTTAAGTTATAAACATAAAAAGAATAAATTTTTTAGTAAAAACAAAATGTTTTAAAGCAAATAAAAACAAAATAAATAAATTTTATAGTAAAAATAAAACAAAATAAAAATTTTTATAGTAAAAACATAATGTTTAAGAAAACAAAACAAAATAGAATAAAAGTTTTTGTGTAATGTTATACAAAATAATGACTTGAATCAAATAGATCAAATAGCTCAATAGGTCAATAGATCAATAGATAATGGAAGGATAGGAAGACAGTTGGATGATAGTTTGATTTACTGAATTACTGATTTACTGTTTTACTGATTTACTGATTTACTGATTTACTGCTTTAAGGTATGTAAAAATACAAATTTTTAAAGTTTTAAACAGAGCAGAATAAATTTTTTAGTAAACAAAATGTTAAAACAAACAAAACAAAAATAATAAAAGTTTTGTGTTATGTTATGCAAATATGACTTGAATCAAGTAGATCAATAGATCAAATAGATTCATAGATCAATAGATCATGGGAAGGGCAAGAGGGTGGAGTGGGGTAGTTTTGATTTAGCTGATTTACTGAAGTTTACTGGGCTTTAAGGCATGTTAAAAATGCAAATTTTTTACGTTATAAACATAAAAAGAATAAATTTTTTAGTAAAAACAAAATGATTAAAAACAAAAAAAACAAAAAAAATAATTTTTAAAGTCAAAAATAAAACAAAAAAATTAAACTTAGAAAAATAGTTTAAAATAAATTTAAATAAAAAACATTGATTAAACATTATTTAGCAAATTACATCGATTCATATGAACCTTGCATAAAAAAAAAAAAAAAAAAAAAAAATAAAGTTTTGAAATAAATAAATCCGTAGAATTAAACTAAAGATAAAATAAAATCTCTCGGGTAGAGTAGAAGGGAAAATAAAAAATAGTTAGAAAAATTTTAAATAAAGCTAAAAATAAATTAAACACAGAGTATAAATGTAAGATAAAAAAACATAAAAAAAAGCCAAAACAATATATGCATGTTTCAACTTAGGGTTATACGGGGAGCCAAGGTTGAAGAAGATAAGTCAACTAGAACTCATCTAAATTGAGGAGTGAAGAGAAGTGTGGGTTATAAGACTTGTTGCTAGCCCTTCTAAAACTCAAATATTGGCTAACCTGACCTCAAAATTGGTTCTCACCACCCTAAGGAACCCTTAATTTGATCAATAAAAAGTATAAAACTTAGCAATTTCAGAGAAAGTCCAAGTCATGTCGTCATTTGACTTGGATTCCCTGCTTTATTAGACTCACCGATCTTAGAATCGACTTCCCCCGATTTAATGAACCCTTAACTCAACACCTCAAGCGTCAAAATATGACGACCTTATGAAATTCCAAGTCATGTCGGCATTTGACTTGAATTCCCTGTTCCATACGCCTCACACACCTCATAAACGGCTTCCCTGACCCAAAAAACCCATAGATGGACACCTCAAGCGTCAAAATCTGACGACCTTACGAATTTTCAAGTCATGTCGGCATTTGACTTGAATTCCCTGTTCCAAACACCTCACATACCTCATAAACGGCTTCCCCGACCCCAAAAACCCATAGATGGACACCTCAAGCGTCAAAATCTGACGACCTTACGAATTTCCAAGTCATGTCGGCTTTTGACTTGAATTCCCTGTTTCATACGCCTCACCTACCTCATAAACGGATTCCCCGACCCCTAAAACCCATAGATGGACACCTCAGCACCAAAATACGGACGACCATACGAATTTCGCAAGTCCATGTACGTGCTCTATTGACTTGGTTTGTACTCGGTTCCAGATACCTCTATTACGGCTTGCCCCGACTCGCCAAAAACGCATAGATGGACACCTCTCAAGCACCAAAATCGGACGACCTTACGAAATTTCCAAAGTCATGTGCGGCTATTGAACTTGGTTTGACGCGGTTCAGAACTCATAAACGGCTTCCCGACCAAAAAAGCCATAGATGGAACACCTCAAGCACCAAATCGGACGACCTTTACGAAATTTGTCAAGCCATGTCCCGCTATTGACTTGGTTTGACCGGTTCCAGAACCTCAGAAAACGCATCACCGACCTCGAAAACCCCCAATTTGACGCTTCAACCGTTAAAAACGCTTGAAATCTCGAAAAACGCGGGAACTTGCGGTAAAAACGCAGGAAATTGCGGCAAAACCGGGCTTAGGATCAAATCTACGGTTAAAAAAATATACAATCGTACCTGAAAAATAATAATAAAAATATTACCAGCATTCCAGAAAAATAATAAAACATATCCAGCATTCCAGATTTTCCAGATAAATCTACGGAATCTGGAATGCTGGAAAATGCTGGTTCCGCGCCATACATACTACTACTATTATTATTATTATTATTATTATTATTATTATTATTATTATTATTATTAATTATTATTATTATTATTATTATTAATTATTATTATTATTATTATTATTATTATTATTATTATTATTATTATTATTATTATTATTATTATTATTATTATTATTATTATTATTATTATTATTATTATTATTATTATTATTCATTAATTATTATTTTATTATTATGTATTATTATTATTTATTATTATTATTATTATTATTATTATTATTATTATTTATTTATTATTGATTATTATTATTACTATTTATTATTATTTATTATTATTATTATTTTATTATTATTATTAAATTAAGTTTTAAATTATTAAATATTATTAATTTTTATTTTATTTTTATTTTTTATTTTATTTTTATTATTATTATTATTATTATTTTTTATTATTATTATTATTATTATTATTAATATTATTATTATTATTATTTTTATTTTTATTTTTATTTTTATTTTTAAATTTTTATTTTTATTTTTTTTTTTTTTATTTTCAATTATTATATTTATTTTTTTTTTTTTAATGTTATTAATTAATTATTATTGTTAATTATTATTATTATTATTTTTACTATATATTATTGTTTATTTTTATTTTTATGTATTATTATTATTATTATTATTAACTTATTATTATTTTAATTATTATTATTCTTATTATTAATTAATTATTATTATTATTATTATTATTATTATTATTATTATTATTATTATTATTAATTGTAACTATTATTCATTGTTACATTAAATATTTTAATTATTATTTCTATTGATTTTTATTATTATTATTATTATTATTAATTATTATTAATCATTAATTTATATTATTATTATTATTATTAATTTATAAATATTAGTTTATTATTATTATTATTATTTTTTAAATTACGTTCTTCTTAATTATTTTTTTATTCTTATTTTTTATTTTATTTTTATTTTTTACTTTTATTTTTTATTTTTATTTTTTATTTTTTTTTTTTATTTTTACTAAAAAATTATTATAAATTTTTATTATTTTATTATTATATTATTATTATTATTATTATTTAATTTTATTATTATTAATTATTATATTATTATTATTATTATTATTTTATTATTATTAATTATTATTATTATTAATTAATTATTATTATTATTATTATTATTATTATTATTATTATATTATTATTATTATAATTATTATTAATTATTTTTTTTTTTTAATTTTTACTTTTATTATTTTTTTTTATT
>JABUQX010100250.1:22500-26224 GCA_015478945.1 Trachelipus rathkii
CTACTCTTTTCTTGAACTAAGTATCTCAACTATCAATCTTCTATCAACACATAACTCTAACAGACTCTCTCCATTATCATTCCTTTCTACCCCAAATGGACCTATAATTTCTCCCCATCTCCTCTCTTCCCACTCCTGCATTCAAATCTCCTAATAAACAAATTTTATCTTTACCCTGAAACTTTCCCAACATTCATTCAACACACTCCAAAATCTTTCTTCTCCTCCTCCTCGTTCCATTTATTGGTGCATGCGGACATAAAAACCCACATTTCCCAAATTCCCACTCTTAACCTACATTATTCCTTGAATCTACTCCCCATTTTACACTTTATCTTCATCCCACACCTCTTTCCTCATAACTATTCCTACCCCTTCCCTCGCCCTCACTCTCTCGTTCACCCCCGAAATCATACCCTTAAATTTTCCAAAGACCATCTCCCTCTATCCTTTCAGCTTTGTTTCTGTCAACCCTAGCACATCCAACCTTTTTTCTTCGAACATTAACCCCACTTCTTCCCTTTTCAGATCCTCATTTATCCCTCTCACATTCATACAACCCACTCTAATCTACTCTCTTTTGCCCATCCTATCTCTTTACTCACCCTCACTCTCCTTAATCCTGACCCTCTTATTCACCACTCTACTTTCTTCTATTCCCACACTTGATTAGGCTGCACGCTTACCGGGATCCCACAACCTGAGGCACTTCCCAATACCTCAAGCTCCAAACCCCGCTCAAACAATCACACCCTAAAATACCTTAAAATTATATTCTAAAATTAATTCTCACTATATCTATAAATCTTAAATTAATGTTTTGTTTACGAAATTTATAAATACTATGTTGAAAAACTCCTCTTCTTCTCAAAGGTCGATGTTGATTACGATATATACGTTCCCTGGTAAGTCTCTTCCTTCCGTAATAGGATTCTTGGTGAAATCTATTCCTATATAAAATCAGGAGGGTCCTTATATAATCTCCTTCTGTCTTGAATATACTCTTCTTAGAGTTCCTTTACTTTTATCTACACTTAATTCTTTCTTACTTGATACTTTCCTTGATGGAATACCCTCTTACTATCTTAAAGACACTCTTCTCAATCACAGAGGTCCCAGTTTTCTATTAATCTACCCTGATGTTGATTTTTCTTCCTGACACAAGTATCTAATTTCAAATGAAATACTATTTCCTCTAATAAGTTGCCCTTGAAACCTTGATGGTCTTTTTCAAGTAGACAAAGTAATTACAAAGTAGGAAACCTCAGAAGATTTATCCTGATGATAAATTTCACGCAACACTTGTACTTATATTTTATTTAATTGCTTCTATTCCTTTGCTAAGTTGCAACTGAAATCCTTGAGATCCTTGAATGGTCTTCTTCAAGTAGAACAAACAAGAAACCTCAGTAAAAATCTAAGAGTCCAAAAAGCACATACACTGGTAAATATGCCACTTCACAGTTTATTTATTTATCAATCAAAATTCATTTTATACCTACAATTCAAATTTTTAAAATCATAAAATAAATTAATTTTCTCATTTAGTGTAAAAAAAATTTCACTTCGTTAAGAGCTTGAATCTTTTGGAGAGAACTTTATTTTCCATAAATTCCTTTTTCTTTACTTTCGCAATGCTTCCCAGTTGAATTCTTTATATTTCTTTTCTTTATAATACTACATAATAATAATAATAATAATAATAATAATAATAATAATAATAATAATAATAATAATAATAATAATAATAATAATAATAATAATAATAATAATAATAATAATAATAATAATAATAATAATAATAATATATATATTTATATATATATATATATATATATATATATATATATATATATATATATATATATATATATATATATATATATATATATATATATATATATATATATATATATATATATATATATATATATATATATATATATATATATATATATATATATATATATATATATATATATATATATATATATATATATATATATATATATATAAATATATATATATATATATATATATATATATATATATATATATATATATATATATATATATATATACACATATATATATATATAAGTGTTACATATATATATAGATTCCAGTAATTCGTTCTCGTAATAATTTATTGAAAGGTTGGTAATACTTATAGCAAAATTAAAATTAAAAATTCGATTTGCTATAAAAAGAACTTACTTTTTTTATTTTTGGAGCTTCAAATTGATTTATTTTCCAATTCATTTTATTTAATTTTTTAGTTTATATATATATATATATATATATATATATATATATATATATATATATATATATGTTGTTATACATATATATATATATATATATATATATATGTATATGAGATATATATATATATATATATATATATATATATATATATATATATATAGATGGTCAGATTTTAATGCTTTTATAGTATAAAGCTAGAGAATGTTGTCTCACAGTGTGAATTAGTATATTTGAATACGAAAATTCTAAGGATGGGATTTAACTTTTTTTTTGAAGTAATTTTTTTTTTTTTAACCAAAGGAATACCAAGGGTAAACCGCAAAAGATGGCAGGGAGTCTCTTGCCTCCTGGTGGATGACGGGATTAATCCCCTCCGGGATGTGGCCCCGGAACCTCTGCCTCGGTCTTCAAAAGCCGTTCCTTCCATCTCTCCTGGGTATGAAATGTCCCTACCCTCTGTCCTCTGTCGGCCTGAGCCCCCTAAATTTGAGAATAATTTTGTTTTGTTTTGTAAATTTTAAGTTTTTTTAGGGGGCTCGAGCTGACGGGGACAGAGGGGGGACGTTTTTACCCCGGAGAGGATGGTCGGAGGAACCCCTGCGCGGGACACCCAAAGACCAAAGAGCTGGGGTTCCGGAGACCATCCCCGGAGGGGGATTGTCCCCTGTCGTCCACCGGGAGGCTGAGAGACCCACTCCTGCCATCTTTGTGGTTTACTCTTGGGGTATTCCTTAGTTAAAAAAAAAAATTACTAAAAAAAAGTAAATCCCATCCTTAGAATTTTCAGCTGATTCCAAATATATAATTTTGTTTTGAACAGACCTGCTGTTCTCTAGCTGCATACTGTGAGTATTTAAAAAATTCGACTGTCTATATATATATACATATATATATATATATATATATATATATATATATATATATATATAGTTATATATATATATATATATATATATATATATATATATATATATATATATATATATATATATATATATATATATATATATATATATATATATATATATATATATATATATATATATATATATATATATATATATATATATATATATATATATATATATATATATAAACTAAAAAATTAAATAAAATGAATTGGAAAATAAATCAATTTGAAGCTCCAAAAATAAAAAAAGTAAGTTCTTTTTATAGCAAATCGATAATTTTAATTTTGCTATAAAAATTATTACCAACCTTTCTAATACTAAATTATTTTGAGGGCCAATTACTTAATTATATATATATATATATATATATAAGATATATATATATATATATATATATATATATATATATATATATATATATATATATATATATATATATAGCAAAAATATATATATATATAATGTGGCAGTGGCGCACGAAATGCGTAAAGCGTTTCACGATAATGCGAATGATAACACTACGAGCAATTGAACGAAGTAATAAC
>JABUQX010100251.1:5000-20000 GCA_015478945.1 Trachelipus rathkii
AGTTTATATAAATATATACATATATTATATTATATTGTATTATTATAAGATTATATATATAATATATATTATATATTATATATATAATATATATAGTATGGTTTATATAGAAAATTAAACTTTAGTATTATATTATATATATATATATATATGGTATATTCATAGATAGATAGATAGTAGATAGATAGGATAGATAGATAGAGATGCCTGATAGGGTGTAACATATTGCGACATAACATAAAACCGTTCCATTAAACTTTTTTTTTTTGTTTGACAATTACCCATCCACTCACGGGCTGGGCCTTTTCAAGGAGGGGGCATCGTCATAGGTATCGTGTTTAGCGGATATAACCGTGCCGTACTGCGCCTCCAGAAGTGTTGAATTTGTGAGTTTGGGAAGAGAATGACGAAGTTGTTTCCCGGCAAATAGAAGCCAAGTTGCAAAAAATACGATTTTGACAAGTGTGTCCTCTGGAAGAACTTTGACCTTCCTTCTGACTATGGTCACTGTATGTAAAATAAATCTTTTAACTCTTGAAAGAACATTGATCTTGTAATGGGAGTTTTTATCAAATTTTATAAGATTAGAGAAGCTTAATTTAATTATCAGTGACTCTCGTCGATTTATTTATACCCCTACCAGTGAGTGGTGGAAAAAATAATAAAATATTGTTTCAACTCAATAAGCCTATAGTAATGATTCTTTAATTGAAAGTGTGTACTATCTATCTATTATTATTATTATAATTCATTATTATTATTATTATTATTATTATTGAATTATTGATATTGAATATTATTATTATGGTTTAGTTATTGATTATTTGTATGGTGATGTGCAGTTGTGAGGATTGATACTATTTATCCGATTATGTGTGGTATGTCGTGATGAGATGCTTGTTTGAATTTGTTGCTTTTATGTAGGTTATTATTGGGATTTATTATTATTCATTAGTAGTTATTGGATTTGTAGGTTGCTGATTTGATTTATTATCTATTATTATTTATTATTAGTTATTATTAATGATTATTATTCTTATTTATTATTTATTATTAATGATTTGTGTTTTCAATTCCTATGTCAAATCTCTGTAAAAATATAAAAGAACACAATAAATTGAGAAGTCAAATGTTGGTTGCCCGGGTAAAAGTTGGCACTCTTTAACTTGATTACCTCTCTAATAGCCCTTTCCCGCCTTACTAGTTTCTGTAAGATTTCTGTCTACAACACACAACACCCCTACACGACACACAACTCACCCTCTCACCACACACGACTAGCCTAACAATAACACAGAACACCTTTCGCTCACACGTCACCTACAACACAAACAAATTCTCTCTCTCTCTCCACACACACACCACACTCTCGTCTTTGCACACAACGCAGTCATCGCGTGTAGCGACACACTCACCCTACTCTCAGTTATGCACGACACAGCCTCTGCCCTTCAAACACCATGCCAAGGTAAAGCAAGCTAAGTCGAGAGGTAAGATGGGCAGGGTTTTGATCCACTATCCGACCCTAAATAGGCAGTAATGTACCAACGATTGATTCCCCTCGTGAAATGGGCAATGCCCTTGGGTGCATATATATATAGGTATATATGATATTATATATATATTATTATATATGTAGTTATGTTTATTATATTATAGTGTATAATTAGTATATATTATATATTAGTCTAGTAGTTATATAATCGCGGGTTATATATATATATATATATATATATATATATATATAATATATGTAGTTGCGGTAAAGTTTCGAAGATCACGTGATTAAACACTGAATGACACATCGACATTAGAATATGGACGCTCCTAATTCTAGTTCAGCTTTTCTAATATACATTTGTTTAAATTCCTGTTGACGATAGATCAGACGTGACCTTCACAAATAGGTACCTTTATAAGTAGTATATTATATATATATATATATATATATATAATATATATATATTATATATATATATATATGTATATTATATAAATATATGATATATTATATATATATTATATTATATGTATATATATATATGATATTAATATATATATAATAGTATATATATATGTAATATATATATTTAGTATAATATATAGGACCCTGGTTATGGTTTTAAGACTCCGGTCATTTCTGATTTTTTTTGTCTGCCTTTTTTTTTTTTTTAAATATTGCTAGTTATATGATACTGAAATATGAATTTCAGTGGTGATTGACATGATTCAAAAGTTCGAAATATTTTAAGTAATTATTTAAAAATCAAACATTTATATCAAGTAAAATTTTAAAAAAATGAAATATCTCGAAAGGTAC
Organism: Trachelipus rathkii; assembly: GCA_015478945.1. Classification (NCBI taxonomy): domain Eukaryota; kingdom Metazoa; phylum Arthropoda; class Malacostraca; order Isopoda; family Trachelipodidae; genus Trachelipus; species Trachelipus rathkii. The sequence goes on from JABUQX010100251.1 coordinate 7,321, forward strand.
GACACTTACAGAAAAATACAATTACATATTCTGAATCATGCGTCGTACAGAGCTTTTTATACAGAAATGTAAAATAAAAATAATAAAAAAAATCCAATAAAAAAAAAAAAGTAGGGGTCTCGAGCCGACGGGGGACAGATGGGGGGACGTTTTCCATAACCTCGTAGGCGGAGGGCGGAGGAACCCCGCGACACCCAAATACAAAAGAGCGGGTTGTTCCGGAGACCCTCCCCGGAAGGGGGGGGAAATATTCCTACCCTCGTCGTTCCCCGGAAAGGCCGAGAGACTCCAAACTCCTGCATGCTTTCGGTTTATACCACCTTGGGTTTCTTTAGGATTAAAAAAAAAAAAAAATATTAAACTGATTATGTTGTTGGTTAACTGGTCCTATATATTTTGGAATCATGTCCGTCACCCTTAAATTGACTGTTAGTACAAATCTAGAAATGAAAAAAAACAAAAATCAAAACTGACGGAGTCGTAAAACGATAACTATCTATAATTATAATATATAATATATATATATATAATATATTATATAATATATATATATATATAATATATATATAATATAATTATGTATATATGTATAACTATGTAGATGATTCTAATTCTAAATTAAAAATATAATTCTATTTAATTTTGGATCATGTCTGTTATCTGCCTCCAGATCCTAATAAATATCGATGGCATGGATTCGAACATATTTCATAAAAGGAAATAAAAATGTACTAGATCAAGTTTACACTAAAGCAATAAAACCGCTACAACACCTTTAAAAAATATTTAAAAAAAACCAAAAAAAAGTTTAATCTATGTAAACTAACGTAACGTCCACATTAACCCTTCTTAACGTGGTCATAGACCTCACCTTAAGCGTAATTATTTTTATAATTTATAATTGTATTTCACATTCGCATTCGTTTAAATAAATACATGCTTCTGGCACCATGCGCGCATTGTACAATTTGTTCGATAACGTAGGGTTTAAAAAAAAAAATTTGACTTAAGCTTAGCTGAAGCAGATAACTTATGGCCATAATTTTAGTGAAGATATATTATAATACATATTCATCTTCGTGAGTTTAGATAAAGATATAATAAATATATAAAGATGAAGTAAATAACTTAAACCAGGGGTGGGTCGCACTGGTAATTTTTAACCGTGTGACCTTTGAAGTTTGATTGACTTTGGTTGATATTAATTAAGCATTAAATAAATAAATTCTTGTGTTTTTATAAACATAAATAGGCTCCATATTTTTTATGCCATCTTATTATATTAATGGATATATATAGATATATATATATATCATATATATATATTATATATATATTAATTAATACGTATATATATATCTATATATTATTATATAGTATATATACTATATATATATTACTATGATATTATATATATATATATATATATATATATATATTATTATATAGTAGTTTGGGGCCAGTCTCACCTCCGCATCACCTTTTTGATATGATAGTCATAGAGTATATTTGCTTTAAACTTGCTGATAAAATCTATAGTATGCGGATTAAGCTGAAACCGTGTAAATTTAAGTCTGTCGGATGTATATAGAGGGGGGTCCCCCCCGAGAGAGGGTGGAACGCGATATTGCGCTTACGCACTTGTGGCAGCTTCTGAGCAGGTGAGTTTAGGCCTAACAAACGTTTGGGCGACGAGCACTTGCGAGGTAAAATCAGACCGAAGGTCCTGTTTGAGACGAACAGACACAGGACTGAGGGTCACGTGCGCATACTGCTAATACATCTATGGATTTATTATTACGTAGTCGAAGAGTTCGACTTTTCCGAAGGAAATTCGAATCTGAGTCCGAAAAACGATTCTGTAATGGAATGTTTTTTTAGCGCACTCCGACTTTGGAGTTCCGCGCAAAGGGTTTTGCTTCTCGCATACGGTTTTGAGTGCCGGATATATATTCTATTCATGGGCTTATGAGTTTAACGTTATCGCTTTGCAAAACTTGGTTAGTGTGGGGGGGTCTAAAATGAAGGGGTTTGATAAAAACTGATTCCCACGCGAGTTTTGGTGACTGTAGGTAACCCTAAGGGGGGTCGCTGCCCCCTTGCGCCAAGGTCATAATTCGTCCTGAAAACCGAGTTAGGCTACGATAGGGCTACAACTTTGGATGTGATGCTTATGATGACGTAATCTCGTCGGAGACGAGAATTGACGTTCTTCTTCTCTGTGTCCCCCTCCATAATGGGGACGCGGCCTCCACAAAATAAAAGATGATGCTTAGATAGCTTGAAAATCAGCGAAAGCCGCTCGGAGGATTCGGAGTAGGAGACGGAGACGCGGAGTTGGATTCGGAATTCGGAGACGGAGTCGGATTGGTTCGGTTTCGGGTCCGACCCACCGGAGGTGGGTTTCAGTTTGAAAAAAAAAGAAACGAAAGAATGCATGGAATGCAAACACAGAGAAGAAGAAGAGAAGAAAGAAGCGAAGGAGGAGGAAACGGAGAGGATAGCGGCAGATTTAACGAGAGATGTAAATGGCTCGCGGCACGCGGTGCTGGAGCCGTTTGTGGGTGCTGAGTTATAAACATTCGTATAACAACAAGGTTGGTGTGTTATATCTGTTATTGGATCTGTAGACTTCGAAAATAATGGTTTCTAGAACATCAGAAAAAAAATTAATATAATAAATAAATAAATAAAAATTTCCTGATTCTTTTTGTTGTATTTACTAAAATTGTAACGTTTTACTACCCTAAAGCAGTAAATCCACTAAATCAAGCCACTATCCAACCCCATCCAGCCACCCCTGACTCAATCTGTGATCTATTGAGTCTATTGATTAAGGGTCACATTTTAACGTAAGCTCATCTTTTGGAATAAACATAAACATAAAAATCAAGTTCTTTATACAAAGATCAAACAATATATCTGACGTAACAAGTCTTTCACTATTAACTAAAGCTTCTAGACATCTGAACTAAGAAATAATGTAATACACGACGAAACTGTAACTCTCTCTTAACAGGATATGATCGGGTCACATTAAACAAAGTTTCACCCCCTACAACAGTAAAGTAACTAACATAGCAACCAAAACGTAAGCTTGATCTTCACACTTGGTCGCAATCTCTATGCCATAGACAATGTTAATTTTACACTACATGGTAATATTTAACTTAAATTTATCACAACATTGTGTAATTATCATATAGACCGGTGAAAGTATGCTAACGTAACATGTTTTAACATCAATAAAGCTAACACAGCATCACATGAAGTAAGAATATAATATACATCGACAAACCTGACACACCTTAAGCCAGAATAAACTGCTAACATTAACAAAGATCCAAACTTATCAACAGTAAGAAGTACTAAAGAGACTCACAAAACATCATTCCATCATACTATCAGCAACCATTATTTTCCAACATGACAATGTTGAATTTTACATTAACCATAGTATTATTTAACAACAGAAAAATTTTAGCATATCCTTAACCTAACCAAGCATATATACCGTAATGGTAAAGGACAAACATAAGTAAAGTTTTACTCTCTGTAAAGCTAAATCATAGCATAACGTAATCTTAACACACAACAACCAGTACGAATAAACAGCACCATGCATCATCAAGTAGTCATAATTCGAACATAGGAGGGAAGTAAACAAGGTTTTCTTGTTTAGTAACATATAATTTTCATTGAAAAGAACGTTATATAAATACATAAAAAAACATATAAAATACATAAAAAATATAAGTTTAATTTTAACTATATATAATCTGATCAGCGAACATAAGGCTCAAGTTGGTACGTTTATATTATCTTTCTTAACGATTCACATCCACTTTAAAAAGCTATACAGTATAAATGCTTCAGAACGACTACCATTTTTCGGCATAATTTTGGATTCAGCAGCACTCAATCTCTCATACAAGAGGAAGTAAACTTTTCCAAACTGATAGTTATTAAACGCCTCTGTATACTGTATATACGGGAAACAAATGTTTCGGTATATAATATCATAGATTAGCCCATGTGCTCATATGTATTATGTCCTCAATTATGTACATCGTTAAGCATGGTGATGTTAATAGTCTTTTTTATTTTAAGCAATGCTGTAATATTTTCAAGTGTTCGAACTGTGAAACCTATAAACGTACGCATGAAGGTCTCACAATCAGGGTTTCAAAGGTGTGCGAAAATCAGGGTTTCGAATACCGGCACCTGATGAAGAAGCAGCGTCTATTAATATTATGACCTCTCACACTGTCTCACTTCCTGGATAGATATTTTTACTACTCGTCGAAAACCATTGGATAACATCACCTTGATCGCTCTAGCCAGCCAGCAGAGCGATTGTCGATGGTAATCTTGTGGAATCCCCAGCACAAACAATAAAGTCATATTCCGAACCCTTGTAGGATACAAGCAATGTATCTGGTATCTCATCCGGTTGACGATTAAATTAAATGACACATTCTGCAGGGAATGAACGAGCTTCCTTGTGGAGATATCACACAACAGGTGTAGAGCTAGATGTGGGGAGATGACAGTCGTACCATACAGCGAAAAAATGTCCTACTGAAGGAAATCGTATGCGTAAACACCCCTTATAGGTAATGAGATTTTCTTTCAACCAATCCGAAGAAAGTAAACAAGAATACCAACGCACGAACGCAACCATATGATCAGTTCAAGAAGGTATATATTCTCGTTTAGACACCACAACAGAACAACGACAACAAAACACAAACAACACAACAACAACACAACTAACAACAAAAACAACAACAACAACAACAACAAATAAAAATAATAATAAAAATGAGTTCTTTATATACCAACCCAACGAATATATGCTATAACGTAACATTGGTTTTTCGCATTAATAAAAGCTATACATAGCATTACCGAGAACTAAGAATATAAGCGCACAATGACCAAACCTACACACACCTTCACGTCTAGAATAAACGACTAACAATTACCAAAGTTCCATACTTATCAGCAGTAAAGTACTTAGCAACATGGCATACAAAACGTAACCTAATTACACTTTTTCAAGCAATGGCTCATATGCATGTTGAATTTTAAAACAGTGGATTTACGTAGCATTTAAACTATCATTTCGGATAATACATAGGCACAAGTGAGTTCTTTTTATAATATAAACCCTCGAAATATGCAACATAAACAAGTTTGTTCCAATATTATACGAGCTAACATAGCCATATGAACTAAGAAAATAATGTACAGACGACAAACTAACACAACTAAGCAATGAATAGAAACTGTTAACATGAACAAAGTTCCACACTTAACACCTGTAAAGTAACTAACATTGAATACAAAAAACGTAACCTATTCCTACTGTTTTTTCCAAGCATACCTCTAACATAATTAAGTTAATTTTACATTGACGCATATAGATAATTTAACAAGATTTATCATTATCTGTCCAATTAATCATACACGACGCAACGGAAAACTTGTAACATGACAATATGTTTTATCCACAACATAGACAAAAAATAAGTCTTTATAACTAACCATCGAATAGTACTGCTGACGTAACCCAACGTTTTTTAACAGTTAAAAAGCTAACATAACATAACCTGAGCTAAGAAATATAATGTACAACGACAACCTCACACCATCCGTACGAATAACAAACTGTTAACATTAACAAATTCCCGCGCTTAACAACAGTAACGTACCTAATCACTTCCGTACCAAACTACCTTTCGACTCTTTTTTCAGCAATATCTCTGAACATTTCAATGTTAATTTTACAATAATCGCTATATTTTAACAAAGTTTACATAACTGTCTAATCATCATACTGACAAAGAATATATGCTGACGTAACAAAATGTTTACATCAACTTCGTATATTTAACAAAAAAATCATCATAACCTCGTCTAAATATAATAATCCCCAACGAATAATTGCAAAACATAACAAAGTTTTTAACCAAACATAACAAAAAATAACAAAATTTATCCTGACATAACATAAAAATAAGTTCTTTGATAAAATATCAAACAGTAAATGCATCTAATGCGAGGCCCTACCCATCCGTGCTAGGCTTGATCTATTGATCTATTTGCTTCATAGGTCATATTTTCGATGTATTATTTGGATAGGAAAGCATAACATAAAGATATAAGTTCTTTAGAGAGTGCGGGTTTTGCGTTACTCCTCCGAAGGAAGGGGTAAGGCCCTTAGCCTTTGGGCTGAGGCCTAGAACGCCCGCTTACACCCGCTTTTCGGGGTGATTGCCCTCTCGCAGGATTCACATCTTTCATGGGTCCCCTGGTTTTCTCTGCGGAGGTATTGTGCCTGCTTTTAGATAGCTCTTGGTTGATGAAAAATGTTATTCGTAAGTAGGTACGTATGTTAATATTACTATGACAAAGTGGAAATAACACTGATTTGTTAGAGAAATATGAGTTTTTTCTGTAAGCATAGTACTGTGTTATACTGACGATTGAGTGTGTTAGAACGTGAGCTAGGTTAAGTTTTTGTTGAGTAATCGCTAGTTAGCCGCGGCATGAACATATGTGTGGTGTGGTGGCTAATGTTCGACCGCGTTTATTCAATAGGTCAAATGATGTTTTATAGCTCGAGAATCGATGTGGGACACATTTGTAAATGAAGGGGGTAGGTTGTCGAATGGGTCATAGTTTTGTGCGTTGGGATGGGAAGTCTTGGCGACTCTGTTTGGAGAGGTTGGGCTACTTGTGGTTGATATGGAGTCGTGTGGTGCGTGTGAGAGTAATACTGTGGATGGCGTTGGTGTCGGGGTCGGCTGGAATTGCGAAAAGTGGGAACATTGCGAGTTTGTATGACCTGTTAGCCACTTTACCTTTGAAAGTAGGGATTTCAGGATCTTAGCTGATATTCATTAACGCTAGGTTGTTAGGTTCTGCATTTGTATCGATGTAATACTCCAAGTTCGGTTATGAGTTATCGCTAGCCTTATGCTGCTAAAGACTGTTGGTTAATCATAATATTCGTAGTCATATATGAACGAACTTATTTATGTTATGTGTGGAGTCAAAATGATACTCGAAATATTGACTTGAAATCAATAGCTTCAATAGATCAGCAGCTGGCAGGGATGGGTAGGGCCTGCAGAGATGGGGTGTTTGATTATTGATTACTGATTTCCTCGCTTTAAAGATCAGTAAGCCAGCTAATTACGCTTACTGGTGATATTGATCATTCAATAGAACTTATGTTTGATCGTATGTGAAAAAATTATTGGGTTATTGTTTGGTTCGTTAGGTTTGGTAGTATCTTGTTGTTGGTGTTATGGGTTGATGTTCAATTATTTCGATGTCGCGCTGTGTCGGAATGTATTAGGAGCGAGGGTGTATGTAACTGGGAGTTGGTTTTGGAGGTTAATACTAAGTGTACTTGTAAAGTACTGTGAAATCATTTTGTGTACGTTATGGCAATATATTGCTTTTGTCGATGTATATGATTAGACATGGTTTATCCTAAGCTTTTTGTTAATAGTATCGATATTAATCGTAAATGTTAACTGCGTTATTTTCGCTATGAAAGCGTTGTACGAGATAGGGTGTCTTGAATAGTAGAGGGTGAATATGAGTGAGTGATTAACGGGATTTTTTGTACGAGTAAGTTGGGTTAGGTACTGAGTGTTAGCTGTCTGTTTCGCGAAGGCGCGGAAGTTTGTTAATGTTAGTTGGGTTATTTCGTACGTATGCGTGTGTTTAGGGTTTGTCGTTGAGCATTATATTTCCGCGTCGTGTTGGCGGACTGTTTGCTTGGAGCGTGTCAGGTTATTGTTATTGTTAGCTTATATGGTAATTGAACGTTGTTACGTCAGAATTGATATGTCGATGTTAAGCTGATATAAAGAACTTTTATTTATGTGTTGCGGGGTGATGTTGTGTTTGGTGTGATAAACGTTGGTATTTGACAGTTTTCGTTGGTCTGTATGATAATTGCACAGATTATGATAAATCCTTGTTAAAATATTATTGCGTCAATGTAAAATTAACGGTAATATGTTAGAGATATGCTTGAAAAAGTTGAATAGGTTACGTGTTTGTATGCTAGTTAGTTACTTACAGGTGTTAATGTTGGTGGAACGTTTGTTGAATGTTAACCTTTATTCATGCTTAATTTGGTTAGTTTGTCGTTGTACATTATTTCTTAGTTCGATATGATTGCTATGTAGCTTATTAAATGAAACCTTGTTATGTTAGATATATTTCGAGGGAGTATATAAGATCCTTTGTGCCTATGTTTAATCCGAAATGAAGTCTAAATGCTACGTAAATCAGCTGTTAATGTAGAAATTAACAGTTGATATGTTAGAGATATGCCTGAAAAAGAGTGAATAGGTTACGTTTTGTCAATGAAGTGCAGGTGACTTACTGCTGATGAAGTAGGACTTTGTTAATCGTAGGTGTGTTGTATTCTAGCGTAAGGTGCTGGTTAGGTTTTGTTCATGTGCCCTTAATATTTCGTAGTTCTGTGTAATGGCTATGTTACAGCTTTATGTAATTGCGAAAAAAGTTACGGTTAGCATATATTGCGTGGCTTGGTATATTAAAGACACTTATTTGTTGTAGTAACTATGTGGTTGTTTGTTTGTTGGAGGTTGTTGTTCGGTTTGTGTTGTTTGTTGTTGTTTGTTGTTGTTGTTGTTGATTGTTGTTGTTGTGTGTTTGTGGTTGTTGTTGTTGTTGGTTGTTGTTGTTGTGTGTTGTTGTTGTTGTTGTTCGTTGTCTAACGAGAATATATACTCTTTGAACTGATATGGTTCGTTCGTGCGTTGTATTCTTGTTTACTTTTTTCTGATTGGTTGAAAGAAGAATCTCATTACCTTTAAAGGGTTGTTTACGCATACGATTTCCTTCAGTTGGACACTTTTTTTCGCTGTACTGGTACATGTCAAATCTCCCACATTCTACAGCCTGTTGTTTGATATCTTCAGCAAGGACTTCCTTATTCCTGCAGTGTGGTCATTTATACTTTAATCGTCAACCGATGGATACCGATACTTGCCCCCCTTGTATTCCTATCCAAAGGTCGAATAATAGACCCTTTATTCGTTTGTGCTTGAGGGATTCAATCAAGTTATCGACATCGTGCGCATGGCTGATGAGGATCAAGGCGTATGTTTATTCCAATGGTTTCTGACGAGTATGAAACGTTCTTACTCGAGGTGACAGTGTAGAGTCATGAAGTAGAATAGACGCCTGCGTTCATCATCATGTGAGGTATTAAAAACCCTTGATGTTCGGAACTATGGAACCCTTGATTGTGAGACCCTTCATGCGACGTGTATAGGTTTATCAGTGTCGAACATCTGAAAATTCACAAGCATTGCTTAAATAAAAAACGCAATTAAGCATACATCTTAACGATGTTGACAAACTTGAGGACATAATACATATAGCACATGGTGAAATCTATGATATTTTATACCGAAACAATGTGTTTCCCGTATAATACAGAATACAGAGGGCGTAATAAACTATCGTTAGGAAAAGTTTACTTTCTCTGTGATGAGAGAATGAGTGCTGCTGAATCAAAATAATGCCGATAAATGGTTAGCTGTTGTGAAGGCATTATACTTACACTCTGTTTAAAGGATGTGAATCTTTAGTAACAGATATATAGAACGTACAACTTGAATCCTATGTTCGCTGACCAGATGAATTAAGTATATTTAAGAATAAACTTATATTCTGTTATGTATTTATATAACGCTGCTTTTCAATGAAGATTATATGTTAAAAAATGAAACTTGTTTTACTTCCCTCTATGTTCGATTTATGACTACATTGAGTGATGATGGTGGCTGGTTATCCGTCTGGGTTGTTGTGCTGTTAGTTACGTTATGCTCAAAGTTTAGCTTTACAGACGAGTAAAAACTTTACTTTGTTTGTCTTTCCCATTAGGTATTATGCTGGTTAGGTAAGGATATGCTAATTTTTTGTTTGTTTAAAATACTAGTTAATGTAAAATTAACATTGGTCATGTTGAAGATAATGGTTCGAAGTATGAAATGGAATATGTTTTTGTAGTCTTGTAGTCTACGTTACTGCTTATAAGTTTTGGATTTTGTTAATGTTAGCAGTTTATTCTTGCTTAAGATGTGTCCGGTTTGTCGTTGTACATTATTTCTTAGTTCATGTTACGTCATGCGTTGACTTTATTAATAGGAAACTTTGTTACGTAGCATACTTTCACCGGTCATATGATAAAGAACAAGGTATAGTAAATTCTTAGAGTTTATATTACATGTTATGTTGGTAAATTAACAAATTGTTATTTAGAGATTATTCTTGACAAGTGCTGAATAAGTTTAGTTTTTGGTTGCTATGTTAGTTCTTTACTGTTGTTAGGTGTGAAACTTTGTTAAGATGTTCGACGTTTTATTCCTGTTTAGAGGAGTTAGTTTGTCGGTGTATCATATTTTCTTAGTAGATGATGCTAAGTAAGTTTATTAATGTGAAACTTTGTTAGTCAGCAAATATGTTTTGATATTTGTATAAAGGAACCTTGATTCTTATTTATGTTTATCCTAAAGAATGATACCAAAATTGTGACCTTAACAAAGGATCAATAGACAAGATGGTCAGGTGGGGTGGCTGGATGGGGGTTGGATAGTGTTTGATTTAAGTGATTTACTGCTTTAGGGTATGTTAAAAGTAAATTTGCTGTAAGTTTATCAAACTTTTAAATTTATTAATTCTATTTATTTATTTAATTTTTTTTGCTTGATGTTCTGAAACCATTATTTTCGAAATCTCAAACCCAATAACATATATAAACACACCAACAGTGTTGTTATACGAATGTTTATTAACTCAGCACCGCATAACCGGCTGCTCCCCCGGACGATGCAACCATACTCACTCCTTTTCCCATTTTTCTTCCTTCCTTTATTTCCCACCATCTCCCTTCCTTTTCTTTTCTTCCTATGTTTTGCATTCCAGTGCATTTCTTCTTCTTTTTTTTTCCAACTGGAGAACCCCCTCCCGGTGGGTCCCAGACTCGCGAACCGAACTCCAACTCCGACCCCGTCTCCGATCCGCACTCAAATAAGTCTCTCGAGCTGCCGAATGCCTCCAGCCTTTTCTGAGTTTTTCATATCTTTTGAAGATCATTTTTAATTTTTTGTGGGGCCGCGTCCCCCATTATGGAGGCGGGGGACGCAGAGAAACGTAAGCTCGTCTCCGACGGGATTACGTCATCAATTATAGTCACATCCAAATTTTAGTCCCGATACGTTTAAGGCCTAACCTGGTTTTTTCAGGAACGAATTTGACCTTTGGTCAGCTAAGGGGCGCACCCCCTTAGGGGGTTACTACCGTACGGTCACAAATCGCGTGGATCAGTTTATACCTTCAGTAGAACATATACCAATTTGAAGACGATACGTTAACTCTACCCAGTAGATATATAATCGACTCAGAACGGATGCGAAAGAGAAACCTTGGCGGATCCAAATTCGGAGTGCGTTAAGAAAACGATTCCTTACAGGAAATCGTTTTTTTCGACTCAGATTCGTTTCCCTTCGGGAATCGAATCTTCGACGTAATATTAATGTGTAATTGTATTCGGCACGTGCGCTCAGTCTGTGTCCTGTCGGTCCAAACAGACCTCGCTGTTTGACTCAAGTGCTTCGGTCGCCTCAAACGACTTTGTTAGGCCTAAATCGCTGCTCAGAAGCTGCACAGAGGGGAAGCGCAATGATCGGCAAGCCAACCTCGGGGGGTGACCCCCTAATACAGTTCTAACAGACTTGAATTTCACGGTTTTTGGAGCGTTTCCATATATAGATTTATTCCAGAGGTTTAAGCAAATTATCTCTATTCCTTCATATGAAAAAAGGGTATGGAGGTGAGATGGCCCCAACTCTTAATTATATATATTATTATTTATATATATATATATATATAGTATATAATTCATATATATATATAATATATTATATTCTATTTATATATATATATATATATGTATATATATAATATATATAATAATATATATATTATTAAATATATATATATATATATATATTAATTATGAACAGCATTAGGGTAACTATTTTGTTACTTAAATATGCGTTTTAAAAAAAGCGCATATATCAGAGGCGGAGTCGTGCTAAAATTTTCAGAAATGTTCTCTGTTTTGTCCGTAAGTTAAATCCGTTCGATTTTCTAAAAAAATTAACTACCGGTTTTGCCCGAAGCCGGCTCATGAAGAAGAGAGAGAGAGAGAGAGAAGAGAGGAGAGAGGAGGAGCGAGAGAGAGAGAGATGAGAGGAGATGAGAGAGATCAAATACCACATTACATTGTTAATATGGAAATAAAGATGAGTTGGTATATTGTTTTTTCGATAAACAAAAAACAAACCAGCCTCCCGACCGAAAGCATCATGCATGTAACTAAAAAACTATAACAGAAACGGGAAAATAAATAATTTTGTTGATTTTAGCAAAGCACATTGATCGAGGACACGTTAAAAAAAAACCTGATCAAGGTATGATCCTATTGACCTTTGAACTAAAGTAAATTTTTAATTTTAACTTATAAATTAAACTACATATAAAATATAATATAGAAATCATAGGGAAATTATATTTTGAAGTTATAATTCAAAAAAAAATATTACAATATTCATGTG
>JABUQX010100251.1:40000-45000 GCA_015478945.1 Trachelipus rathkii
TTGAAGTCCTGATCAATCCAATGGAAATTAAAAAAGTACGACCTCAAGTCCGGCCAGTTAACGGCACCGAAGTGCCAAAATCGTTTACCAGGTAGCTCAGTGGAAGAGCAATCACCCAACAAAGCGAGAGACCCAGGTTCAAAACTGGAAGAATGGAAGCTATTCTCTCCTTATGCCTAGAGTCGTCCTATTCTGACTTAAAAGCGAGTACACCCCCTCCTTGAATGTTGCTCTGCCCGTGAGAGGTTGGGTGGCGTTAACGCTTATTTGCGCCTTTATTGCTAGTAAACTCATTAAAGGTGTGTGTGTGTATAGGTGTGTGTGTATGTGTAGGTGTGTGTGTTTGTGTGTAGGTGTGTGTGAAGGTGTGTGTGTGTATGTGTAGGTGTGTGTGTTTGTGTGTGTGTATGTGAAGCAAAGGAGTTTCTGCTGGTCAAATCTATTATATATATATATATATATATATATATATATATATATATATTTTTATATATATTCATATATATATATATATATATATATATATATATATATATATATATATATATATATATATATATATATATATATATATATATATATATATATATAAATATATATATATATATATATATATATATATATATATATATATATATATATATATATATATATATATATATATATATAACATATATATATATATATATATATATATATATATATATATATATTTTAATAATTACCTGTGAAATTTGTTGAAAACGAGTGACTACAAGAGGCTGGGAACCCTCCTAGTCATTTAGTTTTCTTCCCAAGAACAGGTGCAGTGAAGGAATACAAAGGAGAAATTACAAACAAAACGGATACTAAAACAGATTCAGTAAAGATGAAAGTGGAAAATAAGAGACAAATTTTTAAAATTGCTTGTTTGAATGTTAGAGGGGTAAATGCTGAGGGTAAGAGAGAAGAGGTTGGGCTGGTTTGCAAGGAGAGGGGAATAGATATTTGTGCTTTAAGTGAAACAAAGCTAAAAGGCAAAAGAGAGGAATGGTTTGGAAGCTACAGGGGACTAGTTTCAGGGGTGAGTGAGAGGGTCAGAGCTAGAGAAGGTGTAGCGATAATTATGAAAGAAGAATTATGGGAATATGTGAAAGAAAGTAAATTTATTAGTTCAAGATTAATGTGGGTAAAAATGAAACTGAGAAGTGAAAACTGGATATTTGTAAGTGCATATGCCCCAGTAAATGATAGTGCTGAGGAAGTAAGGGAGGTGTTTTGGGATGAACTAAACGATTGTTTGGGTAGTTTCAATAGGAATGATAAAGTATGCTTGCTAGGTGATTTAAACGCAAGGGTGGGTGATGTACAAGTACAAGGGATATTAGGCCCTTTTGGAGTGCAAGGCAAAAACAAAAATGGGGAAAAATTGTTAGAATTATGCGCTGCGAAAGAGATGATAATAGGAAATACATGGTTTAATAAGAGAAACATACATAAATATACCTGGGTTAGTGGAGTGACAGGTATTTGTGCTCTGCTTGATTATGTATGTGTAAGTCAAATGGAGAAAGACAGGTTGTTGGATGTGAACGTCTTAAGGGGTGCAGCAGGGGGTATATCTGATCACTATTTAGTAGAAGCAAAGATAAAGGTGAAAGGAGGGTGGAAGAAAAGATTGAAATTTAACACAAGTGTAGAAGTTACAAGAGTTGAGAATTTAGAAAATGAAGAATATTCAACAGAATACGAAAGAATTTTAGCAGAAAAATGGGAAATAGTGAAAGAAAGAGAGAAAGAAGGAGTTCAAGAGGAATGGAATGCTTTTAAGGAAACAATACTGATGACTACAAGGGAAGTTTGTGGTGTGAAAAAGATTGGCCGAAGGAGTAAAAGAAAAGGTAGCGAATGGTGGAGTGAAGAATTAGATGTTATTATTAAAAGGAAAAAAGAAGTTTTTGCAAAACATTTAGCTATTAATAGTCAAGCTACATGGGAGGAATACAAGAGAGTGCGAAATGAAGTTAAAGTGAAAGTGAAAGCTGCAAAGAGAAGGGCAGACGAACGGTGGAGTGGAAAGATTGTTGCTAACTATCAGGAGAAGAGTAAACTATTTTGGAAGGAGATTAACAAGATTCGGAATAAGAGAGAAGACGTCATAATTGGAGTAAAGGCTTTGGATGGGAATGTAGTTCAGGATGATAGAGAAGTGGAGGAGAGATGGAAAGAACATTTTAAGGAACTACTAAATGCTGGAAGAGTAGATGAGGAGGAAGAAAGAAGACAAAATATCACGATGGAAGAGTTTAGAAATGTAAATGTAGGGCATATTACAAAGGATGAAATAGTGAATGCTTTGAAGAAGTCAAAAGGAGGAAAATCTTCTGGGTTAGATGCTATACAAGTAGAAATGTTGAAAAAGGGAGGTGACATTGTTGTGGAGTGGCTGATGAGATTATTCAATGTTTGCTGGGAACAGTGCGAGGTACCACAAGATTGGCAAGATTCCTGTCTTGTACCAATTTATAAGGGTAAAGGGGACAAAAAAGAGTGTTCTAATTATAGAGGAATAAGTTTATTGAGTGTTGTAGGTAAAATATATGGACGAATTTTAATAGAAAAAGTTAAAAGTATTACAGATAAACAGATTGGAGAGGAACAATGTGGTTTTAGGGATGGTCGAGGATGTGTGGATCAGGTATTTACCTTGAGAATGCTGGCAGAGAAATTCTCAGAAAAGAAGAAAGACGTTTTTGCATGCTTTCTTGATTTGGAAAAGGCATATGATAGAGTGCAAAGAGGGAAGTTGTGGAGAACATTAGAAAGTTATGGAATAAATGGTTTGCTATTAAAGGCGATTAAAGCATTTTACACGAACAGTAGAGGGTGTGTTAGGATTAACAGGAAGGAAGGGGAGTGGTTTAAAATAGGAGTGGGTCTGAGACAAGGTTGTGTTATGTCTCCATGGTTGTTTAATATCTTTATAGATAGTGTAGTTAAGGATATGGATAGATTTGGGAAAGGAGCTGATATGAATCTGAATGAAAGTAATTGGGAGATAAGCGTCTTACTTTTTGCCGACGATTCTGTGTTGATTGCCGATACAAAGGAAAAACTGCGTGATTTGGTGCTTGAGTTTGAACGAGTGTGCCAAGAAAAAGGATTAAAAATTAATTCAGCTAAAAGTAAAGTTATGAAAATTAGTGCAAAACCCAAAGGAGACGATTCTCAATCTGGGTTGGATATCATAAAGGTGAATGGGGAAAGCCTAGCAGAGACAACAGTTTTTAGATACTTAGGAACGGATATTGGGGCTTTCGGAGGCATGAAAGAAGAGATTGACCATAGGGTTGCTGAGGGTGAAAGAGTATTAAGCAGCCTTAGAGAATTATGGAAAAATGGAAATTTAACAAGGAAGGTAAAAATGAAATTGTTTGAGTGTATATTTGTTCCAACTGTTCTGTATGGATGTGAGACGTGGGCATTAAACTCTAAAATGAAAAAAAAAAAAAAAAAAAAAGAGTTGAGGTTTTAGAAATGAAAGGTTTACGAGATATTTGTGGAATAAAGAGAATAGATAGAATTAGAAATGTAAGGATAAGGGATATGTGCCGATAGGAGAAATGTCTGATGGAAAGAGCAAATCAAGGAGTACTAAGATGGTATGGTCACGTGCTTAGAATGAATGATAATAGATTGACTAAGAAGGTTTTTAAATCCGAAGTGGTAGGCAATAGGAGAAGGGGCAAACCCAAATGGAGGTGGGTTGATGGAGTAAAGGAGCTATTAATAGCAAAGGGGATTAGTATGGATGAAGGAAATAGATTAACGCGTGATAGGATCACTTGGAGAAGAATAGTTCATGGAAAGTTCCGTCAAGGGTTGCAATTAATTGAACAACCTGGAACATAGCAAATAAGCCAACAGCATTCCCGATCTGCAACTGACACCACCCTGCAGTTATGTGGGAGACGGTGATAGTATAATATATATATATATATATATATATATATATATATATATATATATATATATATATATAACAAATATATATATATATATATATATATATATATATATATATATATATATATATATATATATATATATATATATATATATATATATATATATATATATATATATATATATATATAACGGTCCGAAGGTCATGCCTGCATGCAATTCTATTAGTCTTAGATATGTACAAAAATAATTTGGAAAATAGAAATAAATTCATAAATTTTTTATTTTTTGGTTATAAATATATATATATATATATATATATATATATATATATATATATATATATATATATATATATATATATATATATATATATATATATATATATATATATATATATATATATATATATATATATATATATATATAGTGAAGTTACATAATAAAAAAAAAAATCTATAGACTTTTCAAAGAACTTTATTTAGATTAAAAGTTTCATAAATATATGTTGAACCTAAAAATCATTTTATTTTTATTTTTTTTTTTTGCATTTATTCATCGGAAATATTTGAAAGTTTTTTTTATTTTCCCCATTTAGGGGGCTCGAGCCGACGGGGGACAGAGGGGGGGACGAAGTCCCCCCGTCGTCCACCGGGAGGCCGAGAGACCCCGACTCCTGCCATCTTTGCGGTTTACCCTATGGTATTCCTTTAGTTAAAAAAAGAATAATTTTAATTCCCTTTACACTATGGTATTACTTTAACTAAAGGAATACCATAGGGTAAACCGCAAAGATGGCAGGAGTCGGGGTCTCTCGGCCTCCCGGTGGACGACGGGGGGGCCTCGTCCCCCCGTCGGCTCGAATCCTAAATGGGAAAAAAAAAAAAAAAAATATTTCAGATAATAATATAAAAAAAAAAAAAAAAAAAAAATTACGATGATTTTTAGGTTCAACATATATTTATTAAATTTATATATAAATATATATATATATATATATATATATATATATATATATATATATATATATATATATATATATATATATATATATA
>JABUQX010100251.1:50000-64802 GCA_015478945.1 Trachelipus rathkii
ATATTAAATAATTTTATTTACGGAAGAATGATTGGTTGGTGATTTGGCGGTTGAAAGAATGATTGGTTGGATGGTAGTTTGGTGGTTTAGGTATTCTGAAATATAAGTTTTATGGTTTTGCTGAAGACACTAGTAAAGCTAACTTAATTTTAATAGAGTATTTAGTTATTATTGATAACCTAATAATTTACATAATGAAATTAGATTTTAGGTTAAATGGCTTGTACTGCTCCTTAAAAATTTTGAAAGTATAACCTTTGACCTTTCACTGATAATGATTTGGCACAGTGCCTAATGATGCTCATCACTTCCAGCACTTGAATAAAAATGTATTAAAAGAAATTTCAACAGAGAATTTAATTATAAAGAGACAAAGAAAATCGAAACCGTATGAAATGAGAAACTACGTGGGCCCATTTGGGTTGCCTTAGAAAAACCTGGTTAATTTACCAAAAATAAGATCTAAGGGCCTCTTGTACGGAATACCGACTCTCCTTTTATAACAAAACGGCTTAATTTACAAAAAAGAAAATTAATTAGATGAATGATATGCCATCAATGATTACGAATGTCACAACGAGAAATTTTACATTGCCATACACATATCATATACGTATGTTTTATTGCATCTTCAAAAAATCTAAATTTTGGGATTAACTTTTTATAATAATATATATATATATATATTATATATTTATATATAAGTATTATATTATATTATATACAATATAGTATATATATTATAGTATATATAATATATATATATATATATATAATATAATAATCATACTAGTAATTATATATATATACTGTACTAGCCTCAACATGAAGAACCTAATTCCATAAAGTTTGAGGAGGGTTCAAAGTGAACACTTCCTTGTTGTTTTTTAATTCCTTCCTTCCTTCCTTTGTTGCTATTAGAGCCACCATAGTTTCAGTTTTCAGCTTGTTCATGTAATAATTATCTTTTGCAGTCCTTCAAACTACTGAAAACTGATCTTTCCACAGAAGAATTTGATAAAGGAAGGACAAGCAACAGCCGTATCAGAGTACACAGATTATTATATGCTGGTAAAACGAAGCGTACCTTCCTTCAATACATCTCTGTAGACATGGTCAAAGCTAACTCCTTTTCTTCATGATTTAGTAATTTAGTGGTTCTTCCAATCATTGTCCAAAATCTGGTAATCAAGTAATTCTTAGGAAAAGGGAAATCGGTGTCACATACACACAATAAGGCTAGTTAATACTTTTAGTTTTGATTAAGCGCTGTCTCACACTTCTTGTAAAAAGTTAACAATGGATCCTGAGAGTCATTTTCTTATTGAGTCGCAAGTTCAACGGTAAAGAGTTAAAACAGAGTAGTGCCAAAGAACAGAGTATTTTATATGTTTTATCTTGGTGGATTATTTTGTCATTCTTGTAATTGCTTATGGCTGTACTACATTCCGCTAGGAACAGTAGAGTCAGTTTTGTTTAGTTGATTAGAGGGGAGTTGTGATAGGTACTCAACTTTAGGGATAATTGAGTATTTCTTGCACATGATTTCACATGCCATGAAATTTAAGACAAAGATGGCCTTGACCATTGTTTTTCAGAGCCGTCTGGGTTCAATTTGTGGAACAGGTGGTTGTACTTTGAACATCACATTGACAATTCACAAAGTTATAGAGTGGTCCAAGGTACAGTGATAATTGTAACTGGAATTCTTGAAATATTGACCCTAATTATGAGTAGGATTCTCATTGTAGTGAGTGCATATTTTCCTATTTGTACATTGAGAGGCGATCTGCCAAAAAGTCAGTCGCATATATTATATTATAATATGTATTATAGTATTTATACAAGATATTATATATATATATATATATAGTACTATATATATAAGACTTATATATATAATATAATTATATATTATATATATATATATTATATAAGTATATGTTATATATATATTAATTAATATATATATATATATATATATATAATATATATACATATGTAAAGGGTTAACTTTTATATGAATACAGACAAAAGCATGGAGAGGGCATAATACAGCAGACAAACTTATACTCAAGATAAATACAGTTTCAACAAAATATTGGTAAGCGTGTTTTATAACTTCGGCAGTAAGCATTGCAATAGGTCAAATTATTTGTATACATGTGGAATCAAAAACACACGATACATACAGAACCAGCGAGGGGCAAAGACTTAGAACCTAACCCGGGATAGGGAGTCAGTCACCATAACTAGTACTTATAAACATCTCTTAGTAAACATGGACAGAGCGGAAATAGCCGTTAGCTAAGCGTAGTAACAACTACTTACAAAGGGACTAAACTATAGTCACGAACCTACAAGTACTTGGGCTTAGCGCAAATGTACCACAACTTATACAAGCGCTCTCAAAACATAAGAGAAGTGGGGAAAGACTGAAAAAGCAGTCTCCTCACTTTTGAATAAGTACAATATGAGATAAAAGCTCGAACTCCCAGTAGACACGAACTAACGATCAAATCCACTAGGAGATATGTTAATTAACCGAACTGCAGTAGCTACCATACATACTACATCAAAGGGCAGACAAACTGTACAGTACAAACTAAGACTGAGCATGAGAGGGAGTAAGCTATTTAAAACTAGGCGTCTGCTCAACTACTAATGGATAGCATAACTCAGATCGAATATGACTAACAAAGTCTTTGGGATTATGCCAGATAGATACAGACTCCATAACTAAACTCACATACCTCACCACAAAGAGAGATAAAGGAAAACCCGTGAAGGCTAGCGGACAGTAACCAAACACCAGCCTAAACGAACCTCTAATTAATACAGTACAAACTAAGATTGACGCAGCTGAAAAGTTAGTAGCTTCTCTGCTAGTTAGATTACAATTTTGACCTGAGGCGAGAAGAACTCGAAGAATCAACTTGTTCTTCTGCGGGTAGATTTCTGCGCCAACATATATTACCGAAATGAAGTTCCAACGGTCGAGTCTTTAAATATTAAAAATAAACTATGAACTAAACTATATTCTATAGAATCATACTTAAATATCATAACTAATTAATCGCAAAAATATATCTCGTGCTTCTTCTCACGATCATCGATAGTAATCCGATCTCTTATCTCCTACATTAAACTAACTAGGCACCTAAATACGTACACCCACCCACATACACTTATAAACTTTATAAATAAACATTTTATTTTATACAAAATTAGGACCTTTTTTGTTTTACACAATGGTCAATTTTTTTTTTTTGTGGTTTTTCTTTTTTAAATTATGCATCACTAGCCTGGGCACCAGCAATTGGAATTTCAGTGGTGAACGGAACCATGATTAAAAATATATAGGACCAGTTACGTTTTACGGATCCGTAACTTTTAATTTTTTTTTTTTAAAACTAAATTAATACCCAAGGGAAGGTACACCGCAAAGATGGCAGGAGTCCGGGGTCTCTCGGCCTTCCGGGAACGACAGGGTAGGGTTATTATTTCTCCCCCTCCGGGAGGGTCTCCGGAAGCCCCCCCCGCTCTTTGTATTTGGGTGTCGCCGGGGTTTCTCCGCCCCTCCTTACGGGTATGGTAAACGTCCCCCCTCTGTCCCGTCGGCTGAGAAACTACCTAATTTTATTTTTTTTTTTTACATAAATATTGTAATAAGCTTTAGCCACACACTTTGATTCCAAATATGTAATTGTTTTTCTGTAAGTTCGTACTTTTTGAGATATTTAATTTTATGAATTTTTTTTTAGCATTTTTGTAATAGAGCTTTAATATGTCTGATTCCAAGTACTTGATATTATTTTCATTTTTCTAAAATGTGATGCGAATTCAAGATAGTTTCATTTTTAAAACAATCTCAACCATTTGCCATGCTTTTTTAGATTTTATTTAATAATACTTCGAACTTTTGAATCATGTCCAGTTACCACCTGAAATTCATGTTTGGTATCATATAGTAGCCATATATTAAAAAAAAACAAATAAAAAATCAAGGTCAGACCTTTGGCTAAAACAGAAAAGGGCCCAAAATTATATCACTATATTAATGCTTAAATTAATAAAATAATCAATGCTTAGGCCGTAATACACCTTAGATAATCTGGGGTATTTCTTTAAGTACAAGTCTTTTTCATTGCTCAAAAGTATATAATCTTACAAAATAAAAAATAATAAATCAAGCATGTCTAGCAGTTGCGTATCAACGAATTACACGAAAGAAATAACCATACATAAGCGTATTGAAAGTCATTTCGGACAAACTACTTAAATCATAATGGTAATTGCATATACATGTAAACATAAATACAGTTTTGATAAACTATGGAATATAAAAACAAAACAGAAAAAATTAAAAGATGTTGCGACTATTCTTCAGGACGTTCCGCGAGATGGCAACAGTGTAGCTGATCAATGTAACCTTTGATCGAAGAATGTTCTTTATGTAAATATACAATTTTTAAAACGCTTTCCGAGTTACATAGGAACATAGGAAATAAAGAGATAGTAAGAAGCCACATGGGCCTATCGAGACTGTTCGACTCAAACATGCACAACCTTCACCTCCCTCTAATGCTTGTTAATATCCTAAACAAGGCCAATAAAATATATATGCCAATTACTACCAAAAACAAAAGTTATAGCTAAGGTACATTCTAGTCACACTACAAGCTTTAATAAGTTTATTGTCATACCGGTAATTACAACATGTAGTTTTACCTTAAAAACTAGCTAAAACTCCACCAATTTGTCTTAGTCAAAATATGCTATATGATGCCCAATCGTTTATAGACCAATCCAATCCTTTCTTAAATGTTGCAAGTGAGTCACATTCTACAACCTCCTGTGGCAAACCATTCAAAAGTTAACAACCATGTTGCTGAATGAATGTTTTTTTACATCAAGATGGCATGACTTTTTCTTAATTATCTTATTGTGTCACTTGGTCTCCAGTCTGTGTTATAGCATAAAGAATCTGTTGGTCTCAGTATTATCAATATACATAAATATTTTGTAGATCATGTCCTCTCTAAGAAATTGCCTTTCTACAGAAAACAATCCTAACTCCTTCAACCTCTACTCATAGCTTTTGCCCTCAAACTCAGAAATCATCCTAGTTGCTCTACGTTGCACTCTCTTCAGCATATATATATATATATATCTTTCCTTAAATAAGGGTCCCAAATTTGTGCACAATACTCTAATATTGGCCGAGCATAGCTATTAAACAACTTACTTATATCTTCCTTGCTCTTGTAAACGACATTGCGACTTATTATAAGTTTCTGCGTATTAGCTTTATTTCTTACGTTCAAACACTGATTAGCTACTTTCAGATTACTGCTAATAATCACACGCAAATCTTTTTCTTGGTTCACAGACTCAAGCCATTCCCAATTCGTATGATAGTTAAATCTTTTATTTGAGTAACTCATGTGAAGAACCTTACACCTTTTACTATTAAAATTCATTTGCCACTTATCTGCCCAACCAAGAAGTTTATCAAAATCATTTTGAATCTTATATACCCTTCATTATTCTATACATGAGGTGCGCACTTTAGTAATCATCATGCAACTTAGAAACCTGTGCATTTAAGTCCCTGGGTCTAAATCATTTATATATATGACGAGAACAAATAGTTGCCCCACACTGATCCTCGTTGGGACAGCACACTCACTATTTCCATGATCGATTTATTACCCATTTAGTTGTACGACACTGTTTCTATTTCGCAACCAACTCTTTAATCCAACCATTGTTTAGTATTACTCTATACCACATTGCAAATACTTTTTCATCAGCCTTATGTGGGAACCTTATCAAGCTTTACTTAAAGTTCTAAAAATATCAATATCAACTGTGGATCTCCCTCGTCAACTGCAATGTCATAATGTATTCCTAATTCCTAAAAGGTTGTCTGACATGACCTACCCTTTCTTCAACCCGTGTTGGGAGTCGTACAATACCTTGTTATCTATCCTAAATTTTTCTATACTGACCCTTTCAGTAACTTTTCCAGACCTTTACAACCAAGATGTTAAGCTTAACTGGCCTAGATAATTTCCCCCAAATCTTCCTACTAACTTTCTTATAAATAAGCACAGTATATGCTGTTTTCCAGTCGTCTGGTACCTCACAAATTGTTATAGATCGCTTAAAAATCAAATTCAGTACTTTTGTAATCTGGTCCCACCCTCTTCTTCATTCTACCATATATCCCTTCAGGGGCCTGCAGCTTTACTGGATCAATATGGTCTAATAAACGTTAATATCTTTACGTCAAATTCAAATTCTGTAAGTCTATTTGTTACAGTATACAAGAACTATTATCTCCAAACTATTATCTATCTAATTTTCCTCAGTAAACACTGAAGCAAAAAAAAGCATTGAAAAATGTTGACCCACTCCTTATCTGAACTCACTAAACTTTCATCAATTTTAATTGAACACCATTGTCTAGTTCTTAACTTTTAAATTATAAAAGCTAAAAAACTTTCTTCGAGTCAAATTACTATTCTTGTAAATTAATTTTTACCTCTCTCTTGGATTCCTCGTTACTGGCTAAGTTAATTTCTATTTTTCCTATATTTTCTAAATCATCCTCCCTATTAATCCGCTTGAATATTTTAAAACATCTACGGTTTTCATTAATTTTCTCGTGCTTATCTTCTATTCACCAACAGGTTTTCTCTTTCGCCACCCTGAGTGGATTATCTCTTCCAGATTGACTGAATATTCCGCTCAATTTGCTTAAAATTGGCTTCATCTTTGATGCAACAGTTTTGTCTTTAAACTCTTTATCCAGGTCAATCATACTAAGCATGTCTCGTAATTGGTAAATCACCATTTGGAAATCTAAAAGATCCCTTTTACTACCCGATTTGCATTTACAGCTTCAAAATTATCGCTTTCACATTCAATTTAAATTATATTATGGTCACTTAAGTTCCTAAAATTTCTCCTACCTCTAACCTCACCACATACTTTCATCGTTTAGGTTAATATGTAAATCTCAATAGTGCATCGTGTCCTTGTGGGTTCAATGGACCAATCATGGCACCAAAGAAGTTATCTAGTATAATTTTATAAAATATGAATCCTACATACTGGTCCCGTATTAGACAACGGAACACCATTGTACAATGCCAGGTAAAATTAATAGATCACCCCCATTATGAGTATACTTTTTCTTTACTGTGGCATGCTGTCTCAATTCTTTTTACAATTTCTGAGTCTAATTCTTGACTCTGGGCAGGAGGTCTATAAAATCCCCTAATTCTATTCTATATGATTTTATTCAAGCATAAGGATATCTACCATACCGGATCAATATCATTCGATTAGTTTTTGGGCGGGCGGTGCTTGACCAGAATTGGAATATTACTTTTAATATAAAGCGTAAAGGATTCACCGAGTCGGAGCTGAACGTGTAGTAACATAAAGTGATATCCGTCTATTTCATATTCTTGAACGGAGCCTCCATATAATTCTTCATTAACCCATGCCTCAGTTATGCAAATAATGTTCAGCTCATTTTATGGTATAAGGAAGCAGCTCAATCTTTTTTATTTTCTCCTAATTATGAGAATCCGGATGTAAAGCCGATTTTATATACGATATATGGTGTTTATTTTTATTGCTATCATACCTTATTTTGGAGCTAGTAACACTAGTTTTAATTTTATATCCGCAACTATTACGTTACCATTGCTTATATTTGTATCCAGATTTAGCCCATTCCCCCGTATATACTTGAGTGAGGGAGCTCCAAAAAAGTCAACCAGTGAAATTTAAACGTTGTTATTAAGTATTTTAATAATTTCTATAATTATCTTAAATATAATATTAAATAATAAATATAAAATTTATACATAATTAATAAAATAAACTTATTAAAGCTCATAAATAGCAAAGTAAACACATATGCCTATCAAAGCGTAAAACGTTTTAAAAAATGGCTAATCATAGAAAACAAAATAATTAAGATTTAAGAACGTATTAAATAGAATGACGGAAAAGTAAGTCTATAATAAGTCTGAACTTGCGTGAGAGACAGAAGGAAAAATTTAATATTAAAAAATATGGAAAAATAAACTACATTATATAAAAATAACGTTCATCGAAAATAACATCTGCAAGTAGGCCTACTTTTTTAAATCGTTTATCTACGATAAATGAGTGTTCTATCATGAAGTACGTGAATGGATTTGTAATTAAAAGGTAGACTAATATATTTTATTTTTTTTTTGGTAAATATCTAGATTTGAATCAGTGTATATTTTTCTGAAAAAAATTTCCAAGTTCAAAAAAATTTCTAAGTTCAGAAAAGTTAAGTTAAGTAAAGTTTTTAAGAAAATTCTTTAGTGGCAAGCTTCTGGAATTATGCCAGAAGCTTGCCACTAAACAATTTTCTTAAAAAACTTAACTTAACCTAACTTTTCTGAACTTAGAAATTTTTTTGAACTTAGAAAATTTTTTCAGAAAATATACACTGATTCAAATATAGAATAATACCATTTTTTTTAAAGATTTTCATATTATAATCAAATTTTTTTACTATATATATATATATATATATATATATATATATATATATATAATATAATATATTATAAGTATATATATTATTTTTGATATATACAATAATATAGCACTATATACTATATATATATATATATTTATATATATAATATAAAGTATAATATAATATATATATGTAGTTTAACTTTACAACCACGGTAAAACGAATATAATAACAGCGTAATTTTTATAAAAATATTAATATTAAAATTATATATATATATATATATATATATATATATATAATAAATATATATATATATATAATAAATAATATATATATATATTATATATATATATCAGAGCTGGGCGACCTATAATTTTTTTGAGTGCGCCTGCGCCTATGCGCCTATGCCGGCCGGAACTTGTGCGCCTAGCGCCTATATTTTTTGTCACATCAGCGCCTATTCGCTTTGCGCCTTTGCGCCTGCGATTTTCGCCGGCCGTGCTGTTTTGCTAATACTATTTGCAAAGTAACTTTTAGTGGCGATAATATAATAGCAATGCCTTTATAAGGGAAGAAAAACACAGTTGATTAATTTGTAAACTTAAACACCGTAAACTATATCCTTACATACATCCTCTTTCTCCTCATGTCCTTCTGGTCCATGTTTTCCCCCAGGTGGTTCAGCACGAGCGGTGAAGAAGTTGAAAATTTTCAGAGCCCTAGTTGCAATTTATTTGTAGTTAAGACTACTGAACTAGTTTATATATAAATAGTATATATATATATATTAGTATATTATAGTATATATATATGCAGATTGTTCAATATATATATATCTATAATATCACTACTCTTAATTATAATATATATATTATCATACATTTATATATATATTATTTTTTACCAACTGGTTTTTTGTTAAGATATGATACAAAGGTTTGGCCACGCTTCTAAGTTTAGACTTTTAAGGGTAAGAAAAATGCTATTGTTCCTGTTCATAGGCGCGGCTATAGGCGCAATGAGAATTGGCTGTGCGCCTTGCTTAGTCCCGTCTTTTTAAAAATTGTTGCGTTTATGTGCCTTGCCGCCTACAAATTTTGAATAGTGCGCCAAGGCTCGCAACTCGTGGCGCAAACGCCCAGACTCTGATATATATTATATTATATTGTATATATATATTATATTATATATATATACCGTATATAATATATAGGGTATAATAATATAATAATCCACCAATAAATACAAAATATATTATAGGATTATTACTATATATGTAAAAGGTACTACTAGTTATATTATATTTATATATGATATAATTTTTTTATGTATTTATTTTTATTTTATTATTTTGCTACATTTTCCCTCGACTAATTGACGTATAGTTCCATTAAAACCATTAATCAAAGAGTCACCCACCTCCTCCACCACACTCTTCCCGCGCCAACACCCTACCCTCTTCTCCCTCTCAGCATCTCCTTTATTCCATCCATCCACCTCCTCTTTGGTCTCCCCCACCTCTCCTTCCTATCCCCTCCGCCTCCAAACTCTCCTAACCACTCTCTGTTCCTGCAATCCTCACTAGATGCCCATACCATCTTCACATTCCCTTCTCCGCTCTTTCTCACCAAACCATTCTACCAATCACATCTCTCTCTTATTACTCTAATCCTCTCCCTTCTGCTCACCCCACAAACCGCTCTCAATCCTTTTCACAAATACTTCCAACTTCTTCCTGGACCTGGCATTCAACCCCACGTTTCACACCCATACAAACAGCCGCTGTGACAACAAATTTTTCAAAAATACTTTATCTTAACTTTCTGTGATAATATCCCGCCCTTTCCATAATTCTCGTCAGACCACTCAAAAACTCCTCATTCCCTTCTCCTACTCTAGTCTGATCTCCTCCTCATTCTCCCCCCTTACCCAAATCCATCCCCTAAATATCTAAAACATCTTTACTTCTTTCCATTTCGGTCTCCCTCCCTCTGCCAACCTCCCCCTCTATTCCTCTCTCAACCTAAACACTTACTCTTACCTATTTATCTTAAAAGCCCCTTTGTTCCACACAATTCTCTCTACTCCCTCAACTCAAATACCTCAGCCTTCGCATCTCTTCGCCACTAGGCAGTATCGTCCGCAAAACAGTATTCATGTTTTCACATTCTTCTAATCATGCCATTCATCAATTCCAACCCTCCCTCCTCACATTCCTCTGCAACTCTCATAAACAATTGAAGTAGCCACGGCGACATTACATTGCACCCCTGCTCAATCCTCTCACCACCAACCAATCTCAACTCTCCTCCTAACACTCCTCACACACATTTAGCTAATCTATTCCATAAGAAGGCCCTAAAACCTTTACCTAATTTACCCCCACTCCATTTTCCTTCCAACACTGCCTCCAGCAATTCAACCGCCCTCTTCACTCTAATCAGATGCTTCTCTAAGTCTAAAAGCAACCCATACACTTTCCCTTTCCTCTCTATCCTTTTCTCCACAACCATCTTTAGTGTAAACACTTGGTACACACACCCTCTTCCACCCCTTTCCCATCCTAAATCCTCCTGTTCTTCCCCATTTCTCCCCTCCGTTAAAGCTCTCACTCTCTCAATCAGTATTCTCCGCACACTATTCCTACCACACTAAAAGATCTATACCTCTATAATTCCACAATCCACCTATCCTTTCCCCTTATACAGTGGAACCAAACAACCAGTTCCTACCAATCTGTGGTACCTTCACCAACGCCTCCATCATATATTATAGTAACCTATATCAGCCATTCCTCCAATCCCACACCCCCATATGCTCCCTCTGCACATTCCATTCTCAAAACCATCCAGACCTGCGGACTTCCCTTTTTCTCCTTTTTCACAGCCCTAATAATTTCCTCATTTGTTATTTGCATCCTCCCCCTCCACTCCGAATCACCCCATCCTCACGCTTCTTGCAATCTTCTCCCTCCCCCACCACTTCCATTCATAATCCACTAAAAATACTCCCCACCTCTTCTCACCTATCCCTCCCTCCTATCACTCCATCTCTCCTTAATCCTCTCCCCAATCCTCCTTCTTCTCCTTTTTTTTTATTTACTTCTTTCCAAATCAACTTGCTCCCCCATTCAAAATTTTCCGTCACTTTTCCACACCATTCATCTTTGCTCTTCTCTTCGTCCTCGTCCACCGCCCTCTTGGCTTCCACTCTAACCCTGTTCTTATATTCCTCCAGCTTTCCTCTCTCTCTTCCAACCATTCACATAAGCCTCCTGTTTTTTCCTTTTCACCACCTCCCTCCAACTCCTCACTCCACCATTCACGCCCTTTCCCTTCTGCTTCCACCCACCCTTTTTACTCCACATATCTCCTTCTAGCCTTTCACATACATACTGCCTCTTTAAATCTAATCCACTCCCCCTCCACCTCCCAATTCCACGTATCAACTCACTTAACCTTTTGTCAAGATCACCTGGGGATACCTCTCCTGAAAACTCCCATCTTCACTATTCCACTTTCTTTGTTACAAACATAAAGTCACCTTATCAGCTTCTATCTCTCCTCTTTGTGCGTCCCCTTTCCCTAACCGTCACCACTCCTCCCACCCTTATCCTAGCAACAACCAATAGTGATCCGATATCCCCCTCCCCGCCCTCTAAATACATTTACTCTAGTAATGAGCTGCCTCTATCCTTTCCCCATTTGACACGAGACATAATCCAGTACTGCCCTCCCCCCGTTATCTCACTCTTCCATGTATTCTTATGATTTTCACTTTTTTTGAACGCAAGTATTCCAGCCTATATTCTCTTTACCCTTCAACTCTTCACAAACTTCTCTATTAACATTCCTGCTCCCTCCGCAAATGGTTCCTATATTATTCTTCCCACCCCTCCTTTCCCACTCCTGCATTACAATCTTCCAGCAAAACAAAATTTTAAGCACTTTACCCTTCAGACCTTCACAACAATCATTCAACTCACTGCCAAAATCTTTTCTCTCTCCTCATCTGCGCTTCCATTCAGCTGGTGCATAATGTCGCATTATAAAAACCCACTTTCCCCCCGAAATTCACTTTTACCCCACATTATCCTCGAACTCACCTGGCGGCACAACCTACCACATTCAACCATTTTTTTTTTTAATCCCCCAAAAAAACACGCCTCTTTCCTCATAACTATTCCCACCACCTTCCCTCGCCTCACTCTCTCGTTCACCCCAGAAATCATACCCTTGTTTTCCAAAGTCCATCTCCCTCTTTCCTTCAGCTTAGTTTCAAGTTTAACCCTATGCACATCCAAACTTTTATAATCATTACAAACATAACACCCACTTCTCCTCTTCATCCTCTCGTTTACCCTCTCACGTTCCATACATCCACCTAATTACCTCTCTCTCCACCCATACTATTTCCAATTCTTCTATATATATACTCAATCAAGTGCTGTCATCGCTTGTGGAACTCGCCAATCCCACCCTAGGCGGACTTCCAACACCTAAAGCCACACCGCTAACCAAAGTATAACCACAATAATAACAATAATCAATAAAGAAATTATAATAATGATAATATAGAAAAGGTTAAAACCTAAACTCTACGAATTTAATTTTATTATACACTTTTCCCTTTTTTTTTTTTTCTCTCTCTTTCTTTTTCTTTACTATTTCTACTTTAAACTTTTATTTAATTATTATTAGATTTATTTATCTAATTTATTTAAAATTCCTTAAAATCCCCACATATACAATCATAAAAATTCGTACTAAGTATAAATAAGGAAACATATATTGAAATAATCCCTACACAACGCTACCTATTCTATTTACAATGATAACATAGATCAATATAATTTCATTAATATTGACACCATAATACATCTTACGACATAAGAAATCGCTCTATCAGATGTCTGTTTGCTTCACACAAATTTAGTAATAAGTTATAATTTTATTCTCGCTTCTCTTTTTCACGTGAGGATAGCCTACCCTTTTTTCAAGTAACATGCGGCGTTTTTTAACAAATTAGGGCAAATCTAACAATTTAAATTGTTAATATTGTACCACACTCAAATTTAAGCTTTTAAAAATATCCACTTTTATTAATTATTCTCAGGCAATGTTTAACAACCCGATAGTGATTAACTATTCTTACAACAATCACTAGATCCAGTGTAGCCCAAAGAACTTAATATACATATCACACTGACTTAACAGTTTGATATCAAAATTGTTTTATGCTCTCACAGGATTCAAAATGAATGATTGATACGGACGCTTTTATTCGCACGATCATTGAAAGGGAACAACATCCATCCAATTTTGTTATCACAGTATATATAATAGTATATATATATATAATTATAAAATATTACTATTATATATTATAGTATATATTATATAGATATATATAGTATATATATTATATATATATATAACTATATAATATTATCAATATATATATAATATAATTATATATAGTAATATATATATATATATATATATTATATATATTATATATTATATATAATATAATAAATATATACTTGAAAAAGAGATAAATTCTATAAATTAAAAAACAAAAAGTTGCTGTCAGGGTAAAGGAATGTCGAGGGGAGAGAATTTTGGGGAGGGGCTGGGAATGGAACGTGTGCTTACTCAACTTACTACTTTAACAAGCCATACACTAAAGCCATTTTTAAAATGCCACTTGCAACTTAAGCATTTTTACAGCCCTGTATTAAGCATTAGTAACGGCCCTGCCTAAGCATTTTTAACTGCCCCTGTACTAAAAGAGCATTTTTTGACGGCCTAGGTGCTACAACATTTTCCTAACGGACCCTCAGTCCTAAGCCATATTTTTTACAGCCCTCGTAATAAGCATATCATGTTTTAATCCATGCACTAAGCATTTTAACGGCCCTGTACTAGGTCATTTTAAGCGCCTAGTTGTGGCTGCTGCTTAGTTTACATAACATCTTACATGCTACCACAGTATAACAATATATAAATCTCTACTATGATGCTACTTACATGTAGACGTGCATTCTTTTGTATTCCTTTTCCTTTAGTTTTCAGTAAAATTAATTAATAAATTCACTATAATTTCTCTTTTTTCCCCTCATTGTTATTTTACCTTAAAAACAATAATACCCTTTAAAATACACACACTACCTCGTTAAAATACCCGCGAATCGGGTAATTACCCGCCAATTGGCAACCACTGCAAATGAAGGCGTTAACACTAATTTGCTAATAGAA
>JABUQX010100252.1:0-2500 GCA_015478945.1 Trachelipus rathkii
CCAGAGAAGATATGGGGACAATTTTGTCTGACTCAGGAAGGAGGAGGGAGGAGGTCAGATGATCATACAAGAGAAAAAGTAAAGGCCTATAGCGGAAGAACAATTTTCATATTTTACTTTTCAAATTAGATATTTATAAAAAGTAATGAAGGTATACTATATAATACAGGACAATACTAGTTTTGATAATAAGGTTAAATCTTTAATTAAATTTTAATTTAGACTGAAAACTTATGTGGACATATATTCAGGTATATATAGAGTTAGATATTCAATATATCTTTATATATATATATATATATATATATATATATATATATATATATATATATATATATATATATATATATATATATACAGTGGCGTATTTAGGGGGGGGCCAGGGGGCCATGGCCCCCCCCGAAATTTTCTAGACACTAAAAATTTTTAAGTATCATATCCGTTAATAATATAAAGTGCAGAAGTTAAATTTGTTTTATATAATTCGTCGCTGTCAGGAACAAATCTCGTAAGTCCATTAGTTAAAACTAAACTTGAAACCATCAAAGAAAATGCAACATTAGAATTTCAGCTGATTTTTGAAGAATGTGTAAGCGCGCATGCGGAATCTGACTGAGTAATTGGAAATTTGCTGTACCAAGATTAACGAAATTCCAAAAATAGCAGACGCCAACATTCCTACTTCCTACCCACAGACTTATTATCGCACATCCATTTTTGGATGATTTAATATCAGCATTAGGAGAGAGGTTTTAAGTTTTACTTGCAATTTGTCATACCGAACGGGTGTAATGTGCCATATGAGAAGATAAAAGAGTGTGTAATATTTTACAAGGAAGATCTCGAAAGCCCAAATGAAGATTTAGTAAAAGTAGAATGGGATTTATGGAAGTTGAAATGGCATCAACATCACAGCACAGGTCGCCCAAAAACCGCAATAGATGGACTAGTTTCTTGTTATCAGTCACAATTTCCAAATATTTACATCTTGTTGCAAATACTGGCAATTTTACCCCGTGTTTAATGTTTCAGTAGAAAGAAACTTTTCAACCTTAAGACTTCTGAAAGCCTACTTGAGAAATACTATTGGAGATAAAAGACTTATTGGACTTGCCCTCCTCTACATACATCGAAATATTGAAATAAAAATTTAAGAGATGTTATCTCGGACTTCGCTCACTCTCATGTCAGGCGATTAGAATTTAACAATTTAAGTAGATGATTTTAGTAATCTCATATAAATCTTCAATTTTTTCTGAAGGAATTTAATATTTTGTCGCTTTCCATTTTATATATATATATATATATATATATATATATATATATATATATATATATTATATATAATATATATATATTATATATATAGTATTATATATATTATTATTATATTATATATATATATATATATATATATAAGAAGAACGATTTTGTTTGGCCCCTCCCGAAAATAATTTCTGGATACGCCCTGTATATTATATATAATGATATATATATATATATATATATATATATATATATATATATATATATATATAGTTATATATATTTATATATATATATATATATATATATATATATATAATATATATATATATATATATATATATATATATATTTTTATATATATCAGAGGCGACTCCTTTACTTGCGCTGCTCGTGCTTAGCACGAGTTAATATTATAGAAACGATCGATCTTTTACAAATTTCATAATGTTACGATAAAATTCTCCTATTTTTTGCGAAAATTGGTCAAATGAATGAAAATATTACATAACATAATAAATATAAAAGATTATGTAAAATTGAAACAAAAATTGCATATTTTTCAATTAATTAAAGGTGACACTTCGTGCTTGAATGGAATAGCGGAGATTGTGTGTGTGAATTTAGAGTATAAAATTGTTTATATTGTTGCCTTTGGCATTTCTTAGTTTTTTTTTTTTTGTTTTTTTTTACAGTTGTCACCACCACTCACGGGCAGAGCCCTATTCAGGGAGGAGGTGTTGCACGCTAAAATTTCATCCGCTAGCGCAAATTACGCAGATGAACACATACGCAGGCTTTAAAGTGAGGGAGATTAAATTCAGCAGGAAACACAGAAGATGGAAGAGAATTCCACAGAATATAGGTGGCAGGAAAGAAGGAAGCACCACATTGAACTAGCCTGGAGTTTCCAATATCTACAGAAAACTCGTGCGCAGATACAGCACCCCTTGTGCTACGATGTCGTCGTAAAGGTGGTGTAGCGGAGTGTAAGTCCCCGTTCGAACACCTGCCGCTGCGGGTACCTATAGAAAAAGAGATAAAGCACCAACATCGCGCCGCAAAGATAGAGGGTCAAGTGAACTGGAAAGTACATAACAGTTTATAAGCCTTTTGGCTTTGACTCGACCCTGTCCAAAAGCCCGTGTGAACCAGACCCCCCCCCCAGATATGAGAACATTATTCCATACAAGGGCGGGATGAGGCCTCTTGTATAGCTAAGTAACGAAAAAGA
>JABUQX010100252.1:12500-17061 GCA_015478945.1 Trachelipus rathkii
ATATAAATATATATTATAGGTCTATAGTACCCACAGCCCGGCAACAATACATTTATGACGTATGTAAAAGTTAGGTAACCTGAATCTGAATTTACGAATATCCCAAATTTTTCAAATATAATCAAATACTATTAAACAATGTAAAAGAATATATTTTTTTTTTTTTTGCTTCACTTAGGCTTATGAAAATAAATAGCTTAAGCTTTTTTTTTTCTTTTAAATTCATATATATGAACATAAAGTTTGCAGAGACGTCATATATAATATATATATATTATATCGATGTGAATATATATTCAAAACAATATATCTATTAATATTATATAATCAGATCTCTACATTTATAATATATATTCAATATTATTTTATAGTTTAATTTGAAGAAAAAATTTAAGTTTTTTTATTTTTTTTTTTTTTTTTTTTTTTTTTTTTTTTCGTCGAAAATTAAAAAAAAAAAATTATTTCACCCAGTTATGGAGGGCTCGAAGCGACGGGGACAGAGGGTGGGTCGAACTCCCCTGTCGTCCCCGGGGGCCCCGAGAACCCAACTCCTGTACCATCTTACGCGGTTTACCCTAGGTAATCCTTGAATTCGAGCAAGATAGAAAAATTTACTTCCAACAAAAACACGTTGTCTATTAACTGTAACTGTCCACCTGTCCGGCTCGAGTCCCCTAAGATGGGACAATTAATTTTTAAACTATATTAGATGAATAAGCCAAAAAAAAAGAAAAAAAAAAAAAAAAAAAAAAAAGACAATCCTTTCCTTAGAATTTTCGGCTGATCCAAATATATAATTTGGTTTACTGTAGGACCTGCCGTTCTCTTAGTTACATACTGTGAGCATTAAAAAATCTGACCATCTATATAATAATATATATATTCAGAGGCGGGCTCGGGCCTGATTGCAGGTTTGCGCAACCACCATCTTATACAACTTGCGACAAGCTATGTAACTATTTATTATTTTTTATTCTTTAAATTTTTTTAGTAGGATTAAATATTAAAGAAATTAAATGCATTCTCTTATTATAATAACACGTCCATGACTTTATGAGTTATGAAAAAAAAAACAACGTCATCAGACGAGTTAACCAAATGTCAAACCAACATAATTGTTGCAGACACTTTACAAACATGCCCCCCTAAACATTTTTGAGGAGAAAAATGTGTGTGCAATCACCCCAAATATGAGACGCATATTCCATACAAATTGCCGTTGCATATCAAGAACAACCGCTTTGTCTTCAATACTGAAATTCAAATTGTGAAACGAAACAATTCGGGAAAATGACTCTTCATTTCATAATTCAAGTCACTCGATGCGTCACGAACGAATATGAATTCTGTTTGCGGTTTCGATAAGATCTCCTTGCTTTATTAGTATATTAATCTCTCGTCTCTAGTCGGCCTCTCTCTCGTCTCTCTCTCTCCTCTCTCTCTCTCATCTCTCTCTCTCTCTCTCTCATCTCTCTCTCTTCTCTCTCTATACTATTATCTATCTATCTATCTATCCCGTCTCCATTCTATCTCTCTATTTATGCTATATATTCTCTCTATCTATATATCTAATCTATATATATATATTAAGATATTATATTAATATATATATATATATATTATATAATATATAATATATA
Organism: Trachelipus rathkii; assembly: GCA_015478945.1. Classification (NCBI taxonomy): domain Eukaryota; kingdom Metazoa; phylum Arthropoda; class Malacostraca; order Isopoda; family Trachelipodidae; genus Trachelipus; species Trachelipus rathkii. Next base: position 14,141 of record JABUQX010100252.1, read on the forward strand.
TATATTAATACTATATAATATATGGGCTTCATGTTCGTAATCCTCAAGTCAAGTTGGAAGCCAATTTTTTTTTTTAATTGCTTGATTGTAATCAAGAAAGTATTGAAAGCTCTCTTGCGGCCATAGCTAAACATTTCATTTATTTTTTTTTTAACAATGCCAGAGTGAAATAAATAAATATCACAAATAAATTACATTATATAAAATTAAGTAAGCGTTTATACTTAAGAGGTTTAGTATAATGTCTTTAAATGATGATTTTGTAACTAACATAAGCAAAGGTTAGCTTATGAGTTTAATTAGTTTATAAAGATTTGATACTTTTTTTGTTTTTAAAGATTTTAGCTAAAATTTACTTTAATACTAACGTTTCAATTTGACTTTAGCATTTTTACTTCAATTTTATGAAATGTGTTCGAATTCATACCATCGATGTATATATAATATAGGAGGTGGAGGCGGAATGGAATGTATGACTCCATATATATATATATATATATATATATCTCTATATATATATTAGTATATATAATTATATTATTATATTATATATATATATACTTATAATATATAATATTAGTATAACTTTACTATATATATATATTGTGGTGTGAAATGTCCGATGCAACCAACTATAAAGTTTTTACAGACGATCCGCCGCTGATACGATACTATATAGTACTATATCATATACTATATACTATATATATACTAAGTAATATATTATACTATATATATATATATATATAATATTATATATAACAACACTCATTCGTAGGACCCAAAAGAAGAAGAAATTACGTCGAAAAACTAAAATATTAAATAAAATTGATTTTGAAATATTTTCAACTTGAAAATCAGATATTTACAATAAGTATCTTTCTTCTTATATATCATATCAATTGTAATTTTTTCTTTACTAAATAAAATCATTTACCAAAACCATTTCCAATACTAAATTATTTTGGAGGCTGTGGTTTACTATAGTCCCACTATTAATATACATAATATCTCTGCCTATTATCTCGATCCTCATCGTGATATCTAATGTTTATAGTACCATATATACTTATATATTATAACCTATATTTACTATATAATATTATATATATATTAATTTTTCATAATAGTATCATAATAATATCTACGTATTCTACGCATGATAGTTATTATCTAATATCATCTCTTCTACACTGCTCCATCTAACTATACTCTACGCGCATCATCATCTCGACACCCTCATATATGGCGTATAGGATAGAAGATATATACTATATCCTGTCTTCTATATCTCTCTATACTTCTACGACCGCGATAATCTCTATCGCTCATACTATTTCTAGCTCTCTACGCTAACCCTCTCGTCTGAAACGATCATAATCTCGTCATCATATATTATCTATCTCACTACTCTCATCGTGATCTCATCGTCTACTCTCACTCTACTCCCATGATGACGTCGCCACAACGTCCTATTCTCGCCTAGTCTACATCTTCTTTCTATATATTTTAATATGACCTGTCTATAATATCGCACGTCATCATAATCTTTTCTCGCTATCTATTCATATATATACACTCTCTCTATGATCTGCAGATATGTATCTGTCACGAGTCTGTGCTCGGTGATCCTGTGTCTATGCTACATACATATATTATTTCAAGGCAGGACGGTTGCTAGCCTTGTAGCCCATTAAAAATGCGAATTCCTTGACCGCGACGAAGCCTCATCATCCATTCTAACATTGACTGCGCTGCACAACCATCCTTTAATTACCAAATATCACCTAGAAGTAGATGTTATTAATTATTTGTAATCCAAATTATGTTTCAGTTATCCTAGATATAATCATTTAAAGAACTATTTCCACACATTTTTCTTCCTGTCACAGAACATGTCTTTACTGACTCACACATATTTAGAGGACCTGATCAAACAAAAATTTGTAGCTCTCATGTCTTAAGTTTGTAAAAATATTACTGTTCTCCTAACTCAAATTTTGCATTAACTTTGTGACCTCTTGCAGTCCCCTCCATTTTTTCAACACACATCATGTGTTTTCCGGTTCCTTAACCAAATTTCTCTCTCCAACTTCTACATCAATAAAAATAGCTTCCAATTCCTGCTTCAGGAGCTATCTAGGTTTAATCCTCTGTCCACTCTCTTCAATCCAACCCCTTCACTCTGGCTCTTCTACAATTTGCTTCCTCCCCGCCGCTACTTCAAAATGCGTCCCACTCCAACGTAACCGTCAGACTCCCTAATAGTAAATTATATAATTACCTCTAATCTCTCTTTCAGCAATTTATTTATATATAAACAAATCTATTAATAATCAATAAAAGCATTGGAAACATCTCAACTCTCTAAATCGAATCATATAATAATATCATTATATAATAAGTATATATAGTATATATATATATATATCTTATATCAATTCTTCTATAATCTATATCTTCCTCTAAAACGAATATTTGATATTATCTCAAAGATCAATTATTAGTATTCTAGTATTCACATAATCTCTAATATATATCTATCTCTATCGTCTATCTATATTATAATACTATATATCATCACTACCTCCTTCACAGTAACGGCATTTCCCGGAATTGCTTCGCCCCCACTCATGCCTGAGTTAAGACCCAGATTCAACCCTCATGACACCCTGATGACGCTATCTAGTGCCCGAAGCACCTTTTTCGAAATCCCTAAGGTCCACAGCACCAACTTTCTGACACCCCGTTGTTTTACCGCGTGTTCCATTCGTTACGGAATGGCCTCTGTGTCTGACATGCCTGCTCACAAGGCCGAAATCTCGCCAAGGCCACCAAAAGCAGAGCAGGCAACCACCCCGCCATACCCTCTGTTCGCGGATATTACTGCTGAACTCCTAATGCCGTTACTATTTGGCTTC
>JABUQX010100253.1:0-15000 GCA_015478945.1 Trachelipus rathkii
CATAGAGGAGGATTAGGGAGAGTTAGCGGAGGTTATAATTATTGCCGGTGTTATTGGGGGAGATAAGGGGACTATCACACTGAGTTATAATAATAATATGATGAATAATAATAGATAATATATAATGAAAAAAAACGGGAATAAATAGGCTAATAATATCAAATAAGTAATAATGAATTAATAAGTTAATTAGGTGAATAATTAATAATAATAATTAGGTATCATGAAAATAATAATCAATAATGTAATAAGTGAATAATAATAGTTAATAGATACATAATGAAATGCAATAAATGAATAATAGTGACATGTTAAGTTATATTATATAAGAAGAGTAGTAAGAAAGAAGGTTGAGGAAGAATAGAGAGAAGGAATGTATTAGAAGAGCATGGGATATGAAGTAGAGTATGAATGTTATAAGAGGCTGGAAGTAGGAAGAGAATGAATATAGGAGGGGGAAGAGAAGAAAAGAAAGGAAGATAGAAGAAAATATAATAAATGAGAGGTAATAGATAATAATAGTGAAAAGCTACGATAAATGTAATGCATCTTCGTATATTAATATATTAATTGTTAAAAGTAATATTTAATTATAATAATTATATCAATTAATTTTTATATAATATTGTAAAATAATAATAATCTAATAATATAATTATATTTATAATAATTAATAATATATATTGATTAATAAATAATAATAATATGATAATATAATTAATAAAATGTATATAATTAGATAATGACTATATAATAATTATATATGTAATAATATATATTAATCATAAAATAATGTTATAAAATAATGAATGATGAATAAAGGAAGAATAGTGATAGAATAGAAGAATGGTAAATTTAATAAATAAAGGGAATTTAATAAAAAGTAGATATGAATGGGGAAAGGATTAGAATTAAGAATAATTTAATTAGTTGTAAATATATTTGAGTTAAGATATAAATAAAATAGCATGTTTAACTATACATTTAATCAAGAATTTTAATAATAATGACTAAAAAAGTAATAATAATGAATATAATCATAAATAATAATCAATATAATAATATAATAATAATAATACAATAAATAATAATAATAATAATATAATATAATATATAATATATAATATAATAATATAATAATATATAATATTAATAATAATATTAATAGATTTAATAATAATAAATAATAATTAATTCATAATAATAATATAATAATATAATAATAATAATAATAATAATAATAATAAATAATAATAATAATAAATAATATGAATAATAAGTAATATAATAAATAATAAGAAGAAGACGAAGAGAAGACGAAGAAGAAGAAGAAGAAGAGAAGAAGAAGAAGAAAGAAGAAGAAGAAGAAGAAGAAGAGAAGAAGAAGAAGAAGAAGAAGATTAAGAATAAGAATAAGAATAAGAATAAGAATAAGAATAAATAAGAATAAGAATAAGAATAAGAAGATAATAAAAAAGTTCAAATTATTTGATGAAATAAAATAAAATAGCAATAATATATTAATTTATTAGCAATTTTAATATAATAATAATAATAATAATATATGAATATTATATATATATATATAAATAATTAAATATATATATAATTACATACATTTCAAAGACATTAATTATAGAAAAGATAATTATTTAATAAATAATATTATACTAAATAAGTAATTAATTTTAATTTATAATAATAATAATAATAATAATAATAATAAAGTTAGTGAGACTTTTATATTCCTCCTGCCTAGTATTGTATAGTAATAATTTAAAAGATTTATTTTTTTTATATAAAATCATAAAAATGTGCATTGAGTTTTTAAAGAGGTAAAGGTTATGTGGGGTACCTGTAAGTAGGTTTCTTTATCTTCTCGTCAGTGAGAATGAGGTAGAGGTTCTGCATGATCGACACATGAATAAAAATACATGCACACACACACACACACACACACACACACACACACAACACACACATCACATATATATACGTATATATATAATATATATATATATATACTATATAGTATATATTATATATATTATATATTGTATATATAGTATCTATAAAGTATAATATACTATCGCTATATCAATATTATTTATATATACTTGTATATAATATAGTAATATATATATAGTATAGTATATATATAGATATTATATAATTATTACTATATAATAGTTTTATACTATATATATATTATAGTATACTATATATATATTTTTTAATATATCTATATTATATATATTATATATATATATATATATATATATATATAAGGTTATATATATATAGTATATATATATATAGTATGATATATATATAGTATAGTATATATATATATATATGATATATATTATATATATACATGATATATTCTATATCTATATATGATATATATATTATTAGTATATAACTATAGTATATATATAATATATATCAGTATATATATACGTATATATATATATATATATATATACTATATGTATATATATAATATATATATATATTATATATATTAGATATATATAGTATTTATATGTATATACTATAAATATATATTATAGTATTTTTATTATATATATATATATATATATATAGATATTATATAGTATATATATGTATATACTATATATATATAATAGTAATATATGATATAGTATAGTATAATATATATATATATATAGTATTTATAGTAAGAGATAATAAAAAATATAGTATTTAATATATATTTATGATAAGTATATATATATATATAGATATAAGTATATATCAGTATTGGTATTTTTAATATATATATAATATATATATATGATATATATATAGTATATATATATGCTATATATAGTGATTATATAGCTATCAGTATATACTGAATATAATAGTATGCATTAATAGGGTACGTTTATACGTAATAATTACTAGTACTATGAGTATATATATATATATATATGTATATATATATATGTAGTGATATATATACGTATATTATATAGTATATAGTATATATATAGTATATTAGTAAGTATAGTATATATATATACTATATATACTAACTCTGGCTGACCACTTGCGGTGGGCCGACAGGCTGTGGAGATAGCCCAGCCTTAGAAGTTCGCGATAGTCCCTCGTAGTCCCTTGCCGCGCTGTGAACCACGTGTTGAGGGAAGATTGAAGCAGGTAAAAGGAGTTTTGGATATGATGTATAAGTTTGAGATGTATATATATATAGTAAGTATAGTGATATAGGCCGTATATGTAGTTTTACCCTAAGCAGTACATATCCTATATACTATATGTAGATAGATACTAGTTAAGTTATAGTATAGTATGTATATATATATTGAAATAGGACTGTAAAGACTATAAGTCTGGTAAGGCAAACCGGTTCAACTTGCGTGTGGATGATACTTCAATGATAACGCTTGGTATATAGGCGTTGCAGTGCTAGTTCACTGCACAGGTTCGGGACGTTGCTGCAGTTATATCACCATCGAACGTGAGCTTAGTACGAGAGACAGATGAAGCTGTTACTACTAGTAGAGCGTGTTGCGTAAGCGGCACATTTAGGTAGTGAAACAGAGAAGGAGATCCGCAGGAGTTTTTGTCAGATAACGTTAAACCCCAGAGGCTGCATTTGTGTAATCAGCGGTCTAAAAGTTAAAGTGATTTTATTTTCTGTAGATGTTAGATTTTTAGCTTTGTTTGAATTATTAAGAAAAGTATACTGCGGCATCAAGTTGAATGATACGAACATTTTTTTCATCACCGAGAGATCTAAAGGTAAAATGATGGTCTATGACATTCAATTGAGATTTGAAAATTTTTCCCACGCAAGTTTGAGGGTACTTTAATTTACTGGCATGATGTTGGACTTTTTACTAGGAAGCTGTTGGAACAGTTTACAGATGCGTGAACACATGGAAGTCGTTATATGTTATCAGTAGACTCGTCGGCGCATAGCAAAGGAACTTAGTTGAAAACAGTGATGACTTTCTTCTGGATAATAATGTATATAGACATGAAGTAAATTTGGTGACGACTTAATTCTGGCTCGCCACTTGCCCCTGGAGCCGAGGCGACCTGCGGCGATGAAGGGAGTCCATGCATGAAAATATAGAAACTTGTACTTAGCATGTGATTAGTAATGAGAAATATTCGACTGGTCATGTTTGTGAAAGAATTTAAGTTATATCGCGAACAGATCGGTCGCGTTTTGTTGAATGGATTTCAGCTGTAGAGAGAATTCAGGTTTCTGTCGTTTTTGTGTGGAGTGGACGCAGGAATAGGAAAAGCACAACGTTCATTCAAAAAGCAGCTCGCCAAAAGGGCAGAGAGAGGGCACATACTTTTTGAGAGAAGGAATATAAGGGAATGCAGGCCACTTGTGTTTCGCGCTGAAAGAGCATTTATTTCACTAGCTTCCATAATTCGCTTTTGATGACGAAGTTCTGTTACAAGGATTGAAATACACGATTCCAGTTTTCTGAATACATGTTCGCCGCCTAAAGTAAGTGATCAGAAAGAATAATTTGTTTTAAAGCACAAATAAGAAAAAATAATTAATAATTTTTCATTTATCGTAAGTTTGAATGAAGTTGAAGTTGCTGAATGGAAATAATTTTTATAAATGTGGTAAAGAACTTTCTGAGAAATTTTAAGACGGATAACAATAGATAACTTGCAAGTGAGATCTTTCATATCTTCAAAGAGCTTTTGTGTAATGTCTTTTAAACTTCATTTCCTACATTTTCATTTGGGTTCTTTAATTACAAACTTTGGCGCTGTGAATGATGAACATGGAGAGCGCTTCCCAGCAAAACATTCCAGTAGTTTCCAGTGGGGTTTAAGATAAATTGTCTTAAATCCTACAGGAACCTGGACTTTTTTGCTGGATTTTTTTTGCTGGGTTTCACCAGGGAGTATAATCCATTTAAATACGATACCAAGGAAAATAGAACCCAAAAATATTAACAGACTATTGCTTGAATATAAAAAGCGACCAACCTCAAGTCAACTACAGAAGAAAAATAAAAAAGTAGATATAAGTCAGTTTTCAGTATAGATAGAATATTATATTATTTAACATATTATATTTTCGTTATATTCGTTATATTCGTTCTAACAAATATCTTATTTAGATACTAAAAAACAATACCCATAAAAATATACTGTTAACGTTTATGCAAACGAAACAAAAAATAATTAGAAATTATACATTATACATTTTCATTCAATTTTTTTTTTTTTTGATCAGTGCTATTTTATATATCCGCATTTAATAAGCGCGGATGCCGATAAGGATGTGGATGCGGTCAATTTCAATGAGGATGTTTCGATGTGATATGCATCACTATTACATACATACGAATATTATATATATATATATATATAATATCATATAATATATATATACTATATATATATATCTATATATATATCTTATATATATATATATATATATTATAATTATATAATATAGTATATATATATTATCAGTATATGTTGGGAGAGATAGATAGATGAAAGATACGATAGATGATAGATAGATAGATAGTAGATGATAGATAGATAGATAGATGTAGATTAGATAGTGAAAGATAGGATAGATTAGATAGGCTAGATTAGATAGATAGATAGATAGTATAGATAGATAGATAGATAAAGATAGATTAGATAGATAGAATAGATAGATAGATACGTGATATGATGAGATAAATATATCTAGATTAGATAGATAGATAGATAGATACGATAGATTAGATAGATAGATACGATAGATAGAGAGAGAGAGAGAGAGAGAGGAGAGAGAGAGAGAGGAGAGCGAGAGAGAGAGAGCAGAGAGAGAGAGAGAGAGAGAGAGAGGAGAAGAGAGAGGAGAGAGAGAGAGAGAGAATAATTTTGACGAAAGTTGATAATGCTTTTAAACTAAACTTTTGTCTAGTATGATTACCATTTGATGGTTGTTGATGTGAATATTAAATAATTCGAACTATTAATTTGAACCTGAGTCAATGTAGAATAACATGTCGCTTATAAAGATGTGGGGGAGGGATGGCGATTACATAGGATACGGGAAAGAAAGAGAGAAGGAAGGGAGATCAACGGAATAGTAGAGTAAAAGAATTGTGTGAGTGTCCGTGATGTGATCAGTAGATGATGATAGATAGTAGATTATATAGATACAGATAGAAATAGAAATAGATAGCATAATGGAATAATCGGGACCTGTTACTACTGATAAATAATAGATAGATTAGGGATAGATAGATAGAATAGCATACTGTAGATGGGCGTAGATTAGATACACACAGCATATAGACAAAATAGAAAGTTTGATAGAAAGATAGATATAGCATACATAGAAGAATAGATAGATAGTCAGAGATAAATAGGGGATAGGTAGATTAATAGATATACGATTGGTGCGAAAAGGAAGATAGGATGATAGATAGGATAGATATGTGAGTGTCGCGTCCTTGGATTAGATAGAATAGATAGATGGAAGATAGATAGATATGATAGATAGATAGATTAGCAGTAATAGATGAACTATGGATGACGATAGATAGATATTTTCGGGGGTTTTGGGGGAAAAGAAGTTAGAAAGGGGGGTAATGGGGGACAGTAGCTGAATAACTGTTACTGTGACACAATTTAAATAGTGAAAGTGATAGAACTATTTTTCTTTTTAAAAAAACGAAATATTGGAATTTGATCCCGGTTTTCATGGCAAAAAAAAAAATTAATAAAAAATACAATTTTGTTTTTAAATTTAAAATTATTTGTTTTGATTTTCGGAAATCCGTTCTCCTTCTTTTGTAATTTAATGAAAGTAATTTTTCTGCTAAGCTATACGTACGATATATATAGAAATTAATTTAAAAAGAAAGTATAAAAGTGCATTAAATAAATGCATAAAATTGATTAAAAAAAAAATATGCATTAAAAACAAAACAAATCGAATCAAAATAAAAAGGTATTTGGTATAGTCAAAAATATATCTAGCAATAAGTTGTGCGGGAAATGAGCAAGAATTGAAAAGCTTTTGCAAACTGCGATTATGCGGACAAAGTTCAATATTTTATCGGGTCAATGGATACAACTCAATGCCAAGTCCTTTCCCAATTCTGTTTTTCTTTCGCATTCAGCTTATTCCCCTCTTCCCCATGTTTACTCCCACTAGCTCTCATTCGAGTCTTTAGTGAGTGAATGAGTATACTATATTTTACGATATCTACGATTTTGCTGATCTTGATTTATTGAGCTCGATTTTCTTCCCAAATGTAAACAGAACAAATACTCGAACAAACTTTTATTTAACAACTGCCTTATTGAGTTTATTTAAATGCTGTTTGCTTTATTCGAGATAATGGATCTGTCTAAATTTTTAATTTATTTCAAATAATTATAATTAACTAAAAATTTTTCAAAAAAGGAGATTCTATAATCCTACTCTAACTGTTATTTAGAAGAATAAAAAACACATGAATTAGTACTTGGATAATTACTTGATATAAAAAAATGTTGATTTGTAGTAATAATAATATAATTTTAAGCATTCTTCCTCTTGGAACAAACAAAAGAAAATTACGATCAAACGATATTTTATATTATTTTGATAGTTTTGCCTTTATAAAAAAAAAACAAACAAAAACAATAATAAAATAATATTTAACCGACTGTAATTACATTGGTTTACACTTCTTTGTGTAAATTCAATTCCGCCATGTTAATTTTTATATATAAAGATGAAATGATTAAACAAAAACATATACTAAAAATATTTTTTTTTTCTATTTACTAATAAAAAAAAGCCTTTTCCGACCTGCATTTAAGTTGAATTTTTTCTCTTATCAACTTAATGATGTGCTACAGTTTTTTCTTGAACTGTTTTATGTAGTGTTAAGCATTAAGCTAAAATCCACTGAGGAGGTTTCGCTGGCGTGAAAATAATTCTCTTATTTAATGATGTATATACTGCAACAAGAATATGATAAAAAAGTTAATCTAATATAAAATATTATATTAGGCAATTTTCAAAAATTCAAATTAAATAAAAAAATACCGAATCTATGATGACATAAACCTCCAGATTAACTTCTAAGATTGAATTTATTATAATTATGCAAATAACTAATTAAATACAAAGTGAATAATTCTTGCATAATATAAGAACTGCCAAAAATAAGGATGCACAAATTTAAGATGCCCAAATTAACACACAGTGGAAGGATAGATTCCCTATATTAAATAACTAATATTTAAAACTGTTTATAAGTTAGAGAGTGTATAATATTTATAGAAAAGAAGTATAAGTAAAAACATAAACAATTTTTTAATATATTTTAACTATATACAAATCATATCCTAATAACAGGTTAAAATCTATGAGAAAAAGATTTCTGTTCGAATAATAATACAAATATGGAAATATTCATGTCAATTAATCAAATATAATTGAACACAAAGGATATTAATACATACATTCTGAAATATATGTAGATAAGAGAGTTATGAAAGGTCAAACACATGACCGTATACTAGAAATTAGACTGAACGATGCAATAATAAAAAGCACATAATTAAATGAATAATAAGAGCATGATATATCCTAATAACAATTAGCCCGGTATCAAAAAAATTCCTAGGTGCGATTAAACAAAGAGAATAATAAAAAATAATAAAATAAAATAAGTGTATCTAAATAATCTTTCCATTATTCGAACCATAATCCATCTTGTAGTCGAAATAAACCAAGTCTTGAGTTAATTAGAACAAATGAATATGTACCAATTAACTATTTGATATATAAAGTGGGTAACGACGTAACCACTGTTAAAAGCGAGATAGAACATATGCTACTTTCCCTAAGAATGTATCCTGTAAAGATAAGAGCATGGCCAGTTTGGGGCTGGGTCCTCTGGGCTGTCCCACTCAGACTTCACCACTTGATGAATAATGATACGCAGATTTTATGCAGATTGTCCAATAAATCTTTATTTCCTACCATTAGCCAATAATAATAGTCCGATAAAAAATAAACATAGATAAAATATATTTTACCCAAATTTAAGGTGAAAAAAAACATCATTAAACGTATAACTTTATGAACAAAAGGAAACAAATAGTGGAATCAAAAACTTATGAAACATAATTAACAAATAGAGAAACAAATGGAAACAAATATAATCATAATTGGAACATCAAATAAACAAATATAGTAAACTAATAATTATAAATACAGTACCATAATGAACTCATTAATTAAATATTAATCATTTATATATATAAATATCAATTAACTGACAATACCCATAAAAATATATATTAATAAGCTATATAAGTCGTTTATTAAAAAAATTAAAAAGTGAATATAGAAATAATAATAATAATTATAATAATAATATGATTATATTAATTAATAAATACAGTTGAAGATTATCAGAAAATTAATTATCGAGTAATTTATAACAATATAATTTATATTTATTTTAGGAATCACTAAAATCCATTTAGAGGCGGTTCTGATATAATAGTTCAAAATATAAATAATTGAACTAATATTAAAATATTTCTAGAAATTTTTATTATAAATTAAAATATATTTATATTAAAATATTAAAATAAAAAATATTTTATATAAAAATATAAATAATATTAAATACAATTTTTCATAATGTGTATCAAATAGATAATTAAGGGACAAAAATGGCATGTTTAAGATTAATAATATATATATAAAAATCCTAACAGATGTCGTATAATCATACGTAGCTGATATCCCTTATAATTATTTTACAATTTTTATAGAGTGATAATATATATATTCATTAGGTTGATTATTAAAAGTTAACTATTATTATTTACATGTTACTATAATCACTTATTTGCTCAATTCCATTTATTCACTTTTGCCATATTTTTAATAAAATTAAAATTTTATTGTTGGCACTTATTATAATAGATAGAACCACCCCTTAGACCAATTGGCCATCAGAGCCATAATAAACAAATAAATTTTATATTAATATTATAAAATACACAAAATAACTTATTAATGACACATTGTTAATTAGATATCTTAAATATATAAATACAAGAATAAATGGTATTGTTCTTAGATTACCTTCTACCGCTCCATAACAGAACATCTTTCCTCAGAAACAGACTCTTTTCTTCTTTAACATTGAAGTTGGCCGTGTGTCCAAAGTTGGTTCATTTTCGTAATTAATGTACCCAAAACTTAATATGAGAGAGGAATAAAAAAATCAAATGAAAAATCAAAATATAGATTGATATATACCAATATAATAATTTAGAATATTTCTTTCTATTACTATTTTCTGGAGTGTTTTGTATTAAAATTTGGTACAACTTATCAATGTCTCATACTCAAGACAAGAAAATCTCGCTTATTAATTATAAAATACATGAGTAATCCCATTTTTTTAAAAGAACACTTGTAATCGTTAGATCGGAATCTTAGGTTGTAGGAAACCGGTTTTTTGCAGCCCTCCTGATTCAATGTCTAAGCTGCTAATTGATTTCCTGTAAAGAGTCCGAAAAAACTTGTTATCTCAAAATCTTATCTGTCCCGACTGACTGGTAGCGATCTAAAGTGACAATGCCCTTTTAAAACATTCTAATACCTCCCATCTCCAAATCTTCCAACCCTCCAGCCTAGAGTCTGGTCTATCCAACATTCATCTCTGATTCTTCTGTCTTTCTCTCTGTCTTCTGCCCGTCCATCTATGAGTCCCTTCTTCGCAACCACTGAATCTTTGGGGTATTAAAGCTGGAGTATATCTACACAAAGAGCGGACTTAGAGGGATATAGCTAGATATGTATTACATATCAATATTTATGCAGAGGGTAACTCCCCAAGGTAACTCTAACGGAGAGATCTTAATCGCGGGCCATAACAAAATAAAACGGTCATGCGAGTCTTGAGCTGATAAAGCTACCTATTTATCTATATATTTCACTGGCTACAAGTAAAGAAGCAGCAGAAGATTTAGTTATTTATAAGCACTTAGGTTAATTAGAGAAATGATTATTTCCACGCGTTTACGGCAGATGTGATGAAATATATGTCATTTGCGGCTGGTGCTATGATCGAAAATAGAAGCATCAAATAACATCTATAAGCACCAAAGAGACTTAATAGTACTGAAAAATAAAATATTAAGACATATTTTCTAACTTAATTATTAGCGAAACACGTTATAAACATATCATGAACAGTGTATTTAAATCTTTAAGTATAACAATTTGAGGTTTTGGATATATTGGAGAAAGAATGAAAGAGCTAAATGAAACTCTCTGTTTAGAAACTATTTCGATCGTCAAATCTTTTGTTGTTAGATAGTATTATATATTTTAATTTTTTCTTATTTATATGTTTACCTTTTATTAATAACATAGGATATATATATATTTATATATTAATATATATCACTTGACAGTAATTTTATCCTAAATATCTATATAAAAAATAGAATTTGTAAATATATTGATTACTATTTTAGAAATAATAGCGTATACCGTATATAATAGTTTATAATGCGGCGGTAATTAAGCTATATTTAGTTTATACTATAATTTAAAAATCGATTAGTTATTTTTGGATCGATTTCCCTTAAGATCTTATTACAATTTCTTCTGTAAAAAGAAACTTTAAGAGAGAATAGCGGACAAAATAGAATTCTTTCTCACTGCGAGATGCTCGTGCAGTGTGTGCGTTGTGTGGAGTCTCAGCTTAAGTATGTGCAAACAATAAGAGAATTATAATAGGACTTACTTACGTTTCTAGTTAATGAATGAAAACATAATTGTACATAACCAAAGATTTGCAACGCAAGTTTTTTTTACACTATTAAACCAATAAAGACAGTACTATTACATCGAAATTATTATCAAATAAAAAACACGAAGAGGCAAAGGGTACCCAACATATTAGCATTATTTTTGACCAATATTACTTACACAAAAAATAAATTATTAATATTAAGTGATTATCTAATAATGAGAGACTAATTTTAATAGTTAAAATTGAGATTAATAGTTAAATAATTACATCTTCAAATCACACTCGGGTTCTTAAACGTGCATTTGCCGAGAAGGGTTCCAGAAATCTTCGAACGATGAATCATGTATAGGTAACTAGGAATACTACTACACATCAAATAATAATAATAATAATAATAATAAATAATAATAATAATAAAAGTAATATTTTATGCAAAATTGAAGAGGATGCGTAATAAACGTATTGGAACAGCGCATGATTTATAGCAGAAGACATCTGATCCCTATAACTGATAAACACCGATGCGTCGTTTTTGGATTTTTCTACGCTAAGTCCTGATGTCTGAATACAGGCAAGATTATATAAATAGTTTGATATTATTTGAAAAATCAAAGGATGATAATCCTTTATCCATTATAAAACCTGTCAATTAATTTTAACGAAAATACAGTATTATAAGATTATATTTAATATTGGGTTCTCATTCTGTACCTGCAACGCTGGAACAGCCTTCGATGTACTGACAACAGGTAACATTAAATAATCTATTTATGCAATAGTCAAGCCCTAGCGCGAGCTTCTCTAACTCACACACCATGTGGTCATGTAGCTCAGAGGTGTTGAGACTACTTATCCGTAGTTGCCGACCTTATCGGAACAGCGCCAGTCTGATTTCGAACACATCAAGAGTTCTGAGTAAATTAATCTTTGCATGCCTTAATAATCGTAATAATTTTGAGAGTTTTACACCATCCGTAGAACAATCGATCACTTAATTAAGGAGTTAGAATCCACTCACAGGTAATACTCCAGATTAGAGAAAAAGTATAAAGTTCCACAACTGCATTAATATATATAGAGAATAATGGCAAATCGGATAATTATAATGACCCAAGAATATTTATACTCAATTATTCCACCTAATCCAATTCCAGAGGAATAGAGTGTTACGTTTTAAGAGAATATAATAGAAAATAATGTAATAGAACTACATCTAGCACACCATATGACGAATAATAGATGTAACTTTAAAGACTTTCCAATTATGAATAATGTAAAGAGATATATAATACAAAAATAAATTGAAACAGTGTTACTGTAATGAGATTACGATTCACGATAAATAATGAGAGTTCTGACAATAAAGTATATTAGTGAATCAAGTAAATATACTATATGATAATTATCATTACGCTCAAATCTATAAATGGTTTACTATATTTAAATAAATGGTCACGAATGCAACCTAGATTAATTACTATTATAATATCAAACTTACCACCATCCAACTATACACAATTTTCTCACAAGCCTTTAAAATAGTGGAAATTTTGTTAAGTAATAGAAAAGATAGGACGGCAAAGATTTATAGCGAGAATATTTATACCATATTCGACCAAAGATAATTTTAATAATAAGTACCGATAAATTCAATCCATTAATCGTGCCAAAATTATTGTGTATAAATACACATAGGCCTATCCGTCCACCAAATACGGATGCTAGATACATCCGTTCAAGATTAAATAATTGTCAACATGGATACACATTTGGAACATTACGAACTACAAAACATAAACTTCCAATGAGATATCGCCAGGAATGAGCAGTACCTAATGATCACCTATTATGTGTGCTACTATGATAAATGATAAAATATGTAATAATAATTAACTAACTATTTCTATGATTACAAATAGATATGAAATAGATGCACTCACAGTATCACCCAGAAATTAGGTTCCTTAAGTAGTAGATAGAGTATTATGTGAATTAATAATGTATATGAATTAGAGTTAATTTAAATCAAAATTCAAGAAATCTAGATGAGTGCACCAAAAGTACTAGCATGAGATGATAATAATAATAAAAGAGGATAGTTTTATATGCAAACACGATCGAAGTAATAAAAATTTCTTTAGAGATGAGGGTAGTTCTTAATTTAAGTATCTGTTATGAATAAAACATCATAGTGAGATAACTAATATACTTAATACAATAAATAGAATAGGAAAGAATGACAGAGGAGGAGATTCCAAAAGCGGAGTCTGAAAGAAGAAATATCTCACAGTCTATACACCTCCAGTGAGCCTGGTGAGAATTACTAGTCACAAGAAAAGAAGAGAAAAAGCGCCAGAAGAAGACTCAAACAAATGAGTCACGTCAAATTCAAGCTGAGTTAGAGATAGTACAAGATTATAGAGGAAGAACAAAAGTAAGAGAATGACAGAATACGAGAATGTGTAAATTAGAAGAGAGTAGAGCATGTGACTAAGGAACAGCGAAACGAGTATATAGCGACAATGTATAGCCGAAAAGTGAGGCTACGAGGAACGAATGAACTGAGTTATACAATAAGGAAGTAAAATAGCTGGAATACCGAACAAGCCAAGAATCAGAAGAAAAGAAAGGAGAGAATGAATGTACAAGAAAGATAAGTACCTATCATAATTCAAGAAATTAATAACTAATAATATAAATATTAAATATAAATTAAGTGAATAGAATACAAAAATTAATTAAGAGATAGTCAGAATTGTAATAATAATATTAAAATTTACACATAATGTGATATGCCCCATGGAGAATTTAAATTGGAGAGTTTTCATTAACATTTTGACTAATAGAAGGTTCATTTGAACTCATTTCAACCAGGTTTCATTTTATTGGTAGTAAATATTCCCCGCTGACACATATGCTGCAAAAATATATTCCCACGAGAGTGAAATATATGTCAAGAGAAACAACTGATATATATTGAGAGGAAATCTAATGAGAATGACTGATCTCAAAATGAAAACTATAAACAATAATTATTGCCAAATAATAATTTAATGAAATTAGCAATATTAATCAAGCATCGAAATAATAACATACAAACAATAATAGGAATTTATTATTGAGTAAATATAATTCACTTACGATAAAATAAAGTAAAGCTGATAATATAAAATTACTG
>JABUQX010100253.1:20000-22381 GCA_015478945.1 Trachelipus rathkii
AAACTACCATATATTAGTATAATAATATATATATGCGTATTAGATAAGTACATAGCGCATCATAATAATTGAGTTATTTTGTAAAGGTATTACACGGCAATATGTAGGGGGCGCGATCACGAGCCCGACGGGAGATACACAGAGGAGGCGACGCGTTATTTCGCCATACCGCTATAGGTAAGGGGGGCGGCGAGCACACCCCGCATGAGACACCACCAAATCAACCAAACGAGCGGGGTCACCACGGTTCCGCAGACCACTGCCCGGTGCAGGTGGTGCAATTAAGTTCCCTACCCCGTAGTCCCCGAAGGCCGAGAGACCCGACTCTGTACATCTTGGAGTTCTACCATTTAAAAATAATACTTCATTAGTAAAGAGAAAAAAAAATTTACACCAATACATTAATTAGAAAGTCTATTTATTTGAACGTAAGTAACCAATAAAACTTATCCGTAAAATATGCTCTCGGTATATCATGAATTACTATAATTAGTTAACAATAATTTTTTTCTATTTTTCTATTTTTATTTTACATTTTCCTATCTAAGATTTTACCTAACTTCCAAAAAAGTATTTTCCTTTTTCGCGTTAGCTAATTGTAAGAACTTTTGAAAGTATGTGAGCTTAATGTATACAAGTAGTATCAGCATAAAATGGGTATGCTACCAAATATAGATGTGGTATTATTGTACTATATAAGCAATATTGCCAACATTTTATTATGTACATAACAATTTTTGATTAGCAATAACATAGTTTATAGTAGTACGAGGTAGTGAAAGTCTAGTAGTATTTGAGACCATACCCTATCACTATGATATATTTTTTTTTAAACATTTTCCGCCCCTAAAAGTTGGTACCCCACCTATGCGAGCAGTGGCGTATTCCTTTCCTCGAAGACGCCTGTGCCTAGTAGTTTTTAAAAGATATTGGATTCGATGAAAAGTTGAGTTCATCTTTCCTCAAGACAGATATATCACACGTTTATTACAAAATAAAACACGTTTATATATTATATATATATATACTCCATACTATTAGAATGATAAAGGACAAGTAACTATGTATATATATATATTATATAATATACTCACACCTGGTGGGTTCGCTAGCTATATATTCCCGGTAGCACCTATACACTATTAACGGTATAGACTATCGATCGTCCTTTCGCGTTTTGAGGAGACGAGAAAAATTCGTAGTTCACATCGACTCTTATCGGTATGATATTATATTGCCCGTCCGCCTTGTCGGACCTGCGCCGCTCGCTCGCTCGCTCGTTGAGAATTACTGCTGTGTACGCGCCGACGTCACACCCACACAACACATAGATAAGTTATCACTACAAATGCGTCTCAGAAAGTCCGACCCTGTTCTCTAAATATATAATAATAATTCCTGAAGTTATATACACTTTATATCAAAACATCGAAATCCATACGTTACTAATTTTACGGATATAAACATGTATCGTGTACCTAAGGCATAACAAACTTTGAGTATACTAATCACTACCACTTTATTAGTATCTCGGTAATCTGTATATCATATATATTATATACTAATATATATGCATATGTTATATATATACTAATACCGGATACCAATGAGAAGTTAAGTCAAGATCATATGATACCTTATTAAATAACTATATATCCAGCATATAAGTAGTGAGTTATTATGATATATAATTTATAGCGATACGTAACTAAATGATAGATATAATAACATATTACTAGCGTATTAAATAAGATATGTGAAACTCTAGCAGATCACAACTTTACAGCAGTATGGTCCTGCCTGCAAGCTCTGCGTGAGATAGACTCAATCGCGCTGAGTTCGTAGAAAGCCGATTCAATTGAGTCAACAGTAGATATATATATATAATATAGCGTACAAAACGTAACCTGGGGCAGAAGTATAAGTATAGGTATATATATATATATATATACTATATATAATATAAGTGTATGAGTTATTATCCTGTCACTTATACTTACATATATATCCTCTAAGTATCTATTATACTATATATCCATCTATATATATAGATTAAATAATCACATAATATGAGTAGGTATATTACTCGCCACCACTTAGAACAAACAGAGTAAAAAAATTTCGAGAAATGAAAAAAAAACCATTTTTTTTTATTAAGTAAATAGACAAATATGTACAACAAAACAACAGACCTTGGTGTGGTGTGTGGTTTTTTACTGCCCCTGCCATACTGAAACCAGGAAGCTTCATGTACAACAATTGCCTAAATTCTTTATTAGCGCTTAATTTCTGGTCATCGATGGCCTGGATGAAGTTGTGAGAGGTATGAGAATGATAAGGCTGCGAATCTGTGCGTCTGTCTCATTCAACCTGTACGTTGT
>JABUQX010100254.1:0-2500 GCA_015478945.1 Trachelipus rathkii
AACTAAAAAAATTGAAATCACTTAGAAAATGTTATAAATACATTGTAAAAAGAATTGCGACTTGTATTAGCCTTGATGTTCATGGCTTGCAAAGTATCCGTTCTAAGATGGAGATATATATCATCGATCGCACTTTCGCCTTAACCTGTAATAAATAGCTTTGATGTTCACCGCATAGAACACCTGTTACAAATAACTGTAATAAATAGCTTAGATGTTTACCACATAGAACAAATCTGTTCTAAGACGGTGATCTAATCCAGGGGTGGCCAACCCTTGGCGCATGCGCCAAACGTGGCGCATTGGATGATTATAAGTGGCGCATTGCTACGGGCTACTTTTTGGGAGATTTTATATTTTAACTGGGCTACGTCAGCCTATTTCTTATGAATTTATTTAATGAAAACTAAAAATTCATTTTATTTCCAGAAATTTGTTAAATCTGGCAAGATATAAAGAAGTATGTAACAAATATCGTAATGTTTATGCATTTTTTTTTTTTTTTTTTGTAGCGTCGACTCTCATATTCAATATATTTTCCCGCCAAAACTCATATTTGAAACATGATTTTAAATTACCTTGTAATAAAACATCGTCAATGATCATCAGTTGAAATTTTGTGTTTATCAGTGATAGTGAGGTAGTGTTCTCTCATATTTCTTAAATTACTTGATTTTTATTTTTTTCATAAGCAAGCATATTAGAAATTAGTGCCGTATTTTTTAAATCAAAGAATTCTAAAAATATAATTAATAGAGAGATCACATATTCTGTGAATTCTTTATATATATATATATATATATATATATATATATATATATATATATATATATATATATATATATATATAATATATATATATATATATATATATATATATATATATATATATATATATATATATATATATATATATATATATATATATATATATATATATATATATATATATATATATATATACATATATATTTATATATATATATATATATATATATATATATATATATATATATATATATATATATATATATATATATATATATATATATATATATATATATATATATATATATATATATATATATATATATATATATATATATGTATGCATCTCAACTCGTCTGTGAAAAAAATTGCGCATGGTATGTTTACCGCATAGAACATCTGTTACAAATAACTGTAATGAATAACTGTAGTAAGTGGCTTTGATGTTTACCGCATAGAACATATCTGTTCTAAGATGGTGATCTAATCGATCACACTGAATAACTGTAATAAATAGGTTTGATGTTCACCGCATAGAACATATCTGTTCTAAGACGGTGATCTAATCGATCACACTGAGTAGGAAAAATAATCCAAAAACAACATTTCACCCACTTGTAGCACTATGATGTTTGATGCTTAGAAACAGAAACTGTTCTGAGTGAGCAAACTCATATGTCACATTGACAGTGGACACATCCAATACACTATGATGTTTAATTCTTAGAAGCAGAACTGTTCTGAGGAACTCATATGTCACATTGACAGAGGACACATCCAACACAATAAATAAACAAAAATACTTAACATATTATGATGTTTGTTGCTTAGAAGCAGATCTGCTCTAAGTGAGCAAACTCATATGTTACATTGAAATAGGTAAAATAAGATACTTATTTCAAAAATACATAACAGATTTGTTTAAAACAGTAGACACATCCAACAAATTAAATAAAAAAAAATACTAAACAGACTAGCTTCTGCTAGTTCTGTTCTAGTTCTTCTTCTTCTTCTTCTTCTTTTTCTTGTCTTCTTTTTCTTTCTTTCTTCTTTCTTCTTTTCTTCTTCTTCTTCTTCTTTTTCTTCTTCTTCTTTTTCTTCTTTCTTCTTCTTCTTCTTCTTCTTCTTCTTCTTCTTCTTCTTCTTCTTCTTCTTCTTCTTATTATTAATATTATTATATATATATTATATATATATTATATATATACATACATATTATTATTATTATTATTATTATTATTATTATTATTATTATTATTATTATTATTATTATTATTATTATTATTATTATTATTATTATTATTATTTTATAATTTGTTTTCTATTTTTATTATTATTATTATTATTATTATTATTATTATTATTATTATTATTATTATTATTATTAATATTATTATTATTATTATTATTATTATTATTATTATTATTATTATTATTATTTTTATTATTATTATTATTATTATTATTATTATTATTATTATTATTATTATTATTATTATTACATTATTATTATTATTATTATTATTATTATTATTATTATTATTTTTATTATTATTATTCTTATTATTATTATTATTATTATTATTATTATTATTATTATTATTATTATTATTATTATTATTATTATTTAGGTATTAGGTCTGTTGTTATGATCTAGAATATTAATTAATAAGGATTTAAAAGTTTGCGAAACAATGTGTTGAAGCTGTTAAAAGCAACAGCTCAGATTAAT
>JABUQX010100254.1:7500-22500 GCA_015478945.1 Trachelipus rathkii
TATAATATTAAAAGTAATGCTAGAAATAGATTAAAATGGATGAACCTCTTCGTTCTTCAATAAAGTGAATGGATGATAAAATGGACGAGGAGGTTGAGATAGACTAATATGTTGTAAAAATATTAAAAAAGCTAAGGAAGGAAAATAAGAAGAAATAATGAGAACAAAAATGGAGTACAAGGCAAAGTGGTAAGAAGGCATAAAGTATAAAGATTTAAAAAAACAGAAAAAAAAACAAAAAAAGAATATTTAAAAGTAAGAAACGAAATTTCTTTCACTGAATTAGCAGGAAGAATAAATACATTTGGAAGGAAAAGGAAGTAGTGAAAGAAAGTCTGGAAAAGCCAGATGCCTTAACTTGAGGAAAGAGAAACCTTTATAAATGAAATACAAAACTAAAACACCAAAACTGACTGTGAAATGCTCAAAGCTAAAAGAATATACGATTCAAAGAAACTCATATCGAATTCACTTAGTAATAAATCGATCCACAAAGTAAAATATCGATCCATAAATCTCAATATTCAATCACTCAAGCAATTAGATCTGAATATTAATTCATTTCAAAGGTTTGACAATTCGACTTGATTTCAAGAAACAGGTTTAGTTTGACTGAAAAGGTATACTATTGATATAAGTTAAAGAAATTAAGTTGGGTTTCACTTTTCAAAAATTATAAATCGATATCCCGATATTCAATAGCTAAATCTTATACAAACTCACTCAAATTTACAATGCTTATTTACTTCTAAAATCTTCAGGGTCCGATATATTATACCCAAATCTAATACTAAATATTTCCAACAAAACTTTCCTTATTCTAATCTTTAAAATTCTTTTGTATTCCCAATTAATTCAATTCAAGAATAGTCACAATTTATCAAATAAGCCACTCCGAAATTGAATCACCAAATTGGTTTTTAAAATGTCACGTTGAATAATAAATCCAACTCAAGGTAACTGTTGGCAGTTGACTCTGTTTAAAACTTAATATAAAAACTCCCACTATTAAAATTCATTTTGCCATACTTTCATATGATTATATCATATTACCTGTTCAAATTCATGTGGTTAATCCTAATTATATATAGTCAAAGTCGGTATCAATTTCAAACAATAAAACGTTCCTAAATTAATAAGTTCCACTGCAAAATCTTGAAAATTGTTCCAAACTAACAAAAAATGTATAACAATTTTGAAGCGGAAATTACCAACCTATCAGAATTAAAAACAAAGAAGAAAATGACTCCAATCTGTGCGTACTGAGCCATGTTGACTTGGATTTATGACGTAGGCGCCACGGTCAAAAATACCCACCTCGGTTTAATAACTTTGTTTGTAAATAATCTTCTATTTTTTATACAGGCATTTGGAAAATTTTTTCTAAATATTTTCCACCTTTCTGATTTTTCGAAGCATTTGACAGAATAAATATACAGGAAAAACTTTTGGCACCCTTGAAGCCAGAATTCTTTTAATCTTAAGAAAATAATTAATAATAATAATAATAATAATAATAATAATAATAATAATAATAATAATAATAATAATAATAATAATAATAATAATAATAATAATACTCTCTTCTCATACGAAATTTATCAACAATATTTACTCTTGATATTACCCAATGGTAGCAATAAATAGCAATTGATGATTACTTAGTTATAATGACTAAAATAATAGCACATTTTGATTACTTATTTATAATGACTTGAATATATAATGATTAATGCAATGAATATCACTACGGAATTTACTTATTTATTAACAAGATATAGTATTTTACTCAGCAAAACAATACTTTGATTGTCCTTACCTGAGTTAGGCCCAGCTTTTGTTTGTTTACCTTTTTAGGGGCCCTACCACACCTCCCTCTTTTAAGCTCAGCGACGGTCTTTTAGGTGCGGCTTGGTCGAGTATAGTCCAATTCAGGTTCCACATCATCATCATCAGGTTCGGTGTCAACTACAATTTTAATGTCCTTAAATTTTCGTTCTTTCACTATAGTGGTGGTCGTTCCTTTTTGTACTTCCACCATTTTTATCTTTAATTGGTCCATGTTTTCGGGTTCTCTCAAGAAATTTCTTTCCTCCCAGCCACTTCTAATTTCTTTCCAGGTACGTCGATCTAATCTCATTCGTATCTCTTCCTGTATATTCTGCACCTCCAACTCAGTCAACTCTTCTTGTTCTTGTACTGGTATGTTCAGAGCCCACAGTTCCATATCCCTATGATTTTCCTCCCACTGATAACCTTTCCTGTTATATCTTTTGAATTGTTTGATACTGGCTATAAACAATCGCCAAAAATGCTTAACGGTCTTCTCTTTCATATGTAGGCCATCAGTAGTATGTCCTGGATACGGTTCCTGTGTTTCTCTGGGATTGGTGGATGGTCGACGCCTCTTGTTTTTCTTACTCTCTGCCCAAGTATATTGTCCCATCCTCGCCATTGCAAGGGGTTTAGGACGAATATACTCGGACCATTGATCATAAAATTCATTCAGTAACCCAACAAATTCTCTCAAATAATGAACTCGTTCGTCTGGTATATTGCAAGGTTACTGGTGTTCTAGTCAAGGGTGTTCTTAATCTCCTACAATTATAACGGTCAAAATCAGGTACGAAAGGCACAGTAAAGATGACTTTACAAAAGGGGTAATTTATCTCCCATTTGTTTAACTGTCTCCCTACAGTAACAACTAGTTTTTCAATTTCTAATTCGTCATTAGGGACCATAATTTTACTATTAGTACCTCTGAAAGATCTTAATCGGGTCAAGTCACATTGTAGTCCCAACAATATCACTAATTGGATCAAGTCATCCTCCTTCTCTAAATTTCGTTCCAGGAGAGCATCCGTCAGTTTGAGGATCTCCATGGTTTTCAAACCATTCATATAACAAAACTGAGTGTTCTTATATGGGTTATATTCAGGGTAATCAGCGAGGGCTTTCACTCTACTATCTTCTACTATTAGTACTTTCTCTGAGTACGTTTCCACTCGACGTGGTCGTCCTTCCCTCCTTGGCTGGCTTGCTTGGTTGGTTCGCCGTTGAGACGTCTTCGCACTGGTACCGGGCTGCTCTTCCCTGTTCCGATTCATTCTGAAATGAAACAAAAAAAAAATCTTTAGTTTATAGTCCTTCTTGCCTTAGCAAGAATTATGTTTTTTCTGGTCGCCACTGCGAACCATATTTTGATTTTACAACAATGAAAACAAATTGATTAGCTGATTTTCCTAATTGCCTTAGCAAAAATTATAATACCATACTTGGATTTTATTTTTTTTCTTCTTTAACTTTTTTCTTTATAACAAATTACTTTATTTTATTTAATTTTTTAGTTATTCCCTATCTAATTCTTCCCTTATCCAGGACTCTATATTCACGGTATCGTAATATACAGTATTATTCGATTGATACATTTCTTCCGATTCACCTTCAAACTCTAATCTCTGTCTCCATGCTTCCTCTACTTGTATTCCTACATCTATCCCTTCTTTTCTCTTTTCGTTTCCCGTTGGAATATAAAACCTTTCAATTTTTTCCCAATTCAATGCAAAAGTATTTCTTGTCTCTTCTGGCTCGAAACCCTCAAAATCTCGTGGCGCTACTCCTGAATCTAACGGCTCAAATCCTTCAAAATCATTTTCTTCATTTTCTTCAGTAATTTCTTGTTCTAATGGTATCTCTCGTAACTCGTCGGGACTTTGATAAAATATCTTCAGATGTGTTTGGTGTACTCTATACAGCAAAGTACTTCGATACTTATGCTGTACATCGTATAATACACCATTATTATAGACTCGCGCTACCTGATAAGGTCCATGAAATTTTTTGGCTAACTTATTTTCCACAGAATGTCCTTTGTATATGTTCTTTTTTAACACGAGATCTCCCAGTTTAAACGGTTCATAATTCGGATCCTGGTTCTTCCACACTTTCTCCTTTGGTTCTTGCTTCTTTACATTATCCAAAAATAAACTAGCCGGTGTTTGACATAACTCTCGGTGGTAACTGTGATTATAAACCGCGACCATATCTCCCAACTGTTCATCCCACAATTTTACGTCGTCTAACATACGTAACATATTTAAGATGGTACGATTCACTCTCTACGATCCCGTTGGTAGCTGGTGTATTAGCCGCTGTTAACCTATGTTGTATTTGTTTGTTGGCTAAAAACCCCATCAAATAACTGATTTCTGAACTCGGAACCATTATCGGTTTGAATTTCTCTGGGGTTCTTCAAAAAAGTTAGCAATATTTGCTTAAAACTATTTAAGATTGTTTCGGCTTTCTTATTGGGAATAGCCACAGCCACTAACCACTTTGTATACACGTCGACGCTTACTAACATATACTTATTTCCTCTGCTTGTTGTTGGTAATTCCATCAAGTCAAGTGCCACTATGTCAAAGGGACCTCTTGCTTGTACTTTCCATGTAGGTTCCTTGTTTCGTCTTGATGGAATTCCCTTATTTTCCTGACATTTAAGACATGTCCTTGTAATGGTATTGCAAACTTGGTAAATTTTTGGGTGCCAACTCAATTGATGCATCTTCTGTAATAATTTATCTCGACCCATGTGAAAGTATCGTTTATGCACCTCCACACATAAATTATTCAAATCATTATAACTAACAATGATTACTAGTTGTGTTCCGTACTACATTACTAAATATTCTGTTCTTTTTGTATGATATAGGGTCTTGTTAATCAGTTTACTTTTTCAACTCCAGGTGCACTTCTTGTTCGATGGAATTAATGGTAAAAAAAGTCAAAGTAAAACAAAAGAAAATTGCATATTTTTTATTTATGAAATAAAATTCTTTTTAAGTAATAACACTTTAGAGAACTCAATAAGTGTGGTAACTCTATTTGACTCGTTTCTGGTTCATTAATACTTGAATTTTCTGGTTCCTCCTCACTCACTTTCACTGTCTTCCGTATACTCTCCTTCTTCTCGGTATCCTACCCGCTCCTCTTCTTCTTCTCCGGCTTCCCCTCTAAGCTCAAACAGTATGATTTCACTTGACTTATTACTTTCCGATGTAAAATCAATCAAATTACCTTCTACACCTAGTTCCATAAGGTCAATCAGGTCATTCACAATTCCTGGCTCTGTTTCCATCGTAACAATCCTGACCTCCACCTTTTTGGGACTAATAAATTAAAGTGGATGCCATGAACACAACTTAACTGACAAACTGGTAAATCCCTTTCATTACTGGTATTGTACTGTATCTTTAAATCTTTATTGTGGTAAATCCATATAGAGATTGCGTACTCTCTGGCACAAGCTGCCACCAATGCTCCTTCATTCTTCATTCTTTTTAACTGTTGTTGTTGGTTTTTACTATCACTTAGCCCATACTGTTGGAAGTTATTCTGCACTTGTTGGACTGATCGCTCTCGTATAGTTTTGTGTGGCTCCATTGTTCCAAACAGATATAAAGCCACCGCTTTAAACAATGAGTCTCCTCCTCCTGGTATTTCCTTTACTTCGTATCCCACCGGAATACAGTCTTCTTTTTTTTCTGAGGCCTCCGCCACCGAATCCTCCCTTGGACCACACCGCGACAAAAAGTCACTAATGTGGTTAAACTTCCCCGGAATATACCTAATCTCAAACTCGTATTCTGCCAGATCAGTTAGGGTTCTGGCGATTCTTGAATTAACCCCTGCCATGTTATGCAAGTATGTTAATGGCTGGTGGTCGGACCAAATAATAAATTTCCGACACCGCAAGAAAACTTTATACGTCTTAATCCCCCATCTTAACGCGGCCAATTCCTTTTCTAAGGTGCTGTAATTTAATTGGGCTCCACTAAAACACATGGAAGCATATGCTATTACTTTTGACATACCCTCCTGCTGTTGTTTCAAACATGCTCCTGCGCCGGTTCCCGAAGCATCCACGAATAATTCTAACGGTTGTTGACTCTCATAGTCGGAAAATGACAATATTGGGGCTTCCGTTAATGCTTTCTTTAATTGTTCAAAACTCTCTTGACATTCTAATGTCCACTTTAAACTCTTTCCTGATGTTAATTGTGATAGCGGTTTCATTAATCGAGCAGCATCTGGTATATGACGCCTATAGTAGTTAACACTTCCTAAAAAGCTTTGCAACTGTTTTATGGTCTTTGGCACTGCAGCCTGCTGTATGGCAGTTACATATTCTTTAACTGGTAACAACCCTTCTGTACTAACTTCTTGCCCCAAAAACCGTATCTGCTTTCGAAAGATATTACATTTTTCAGGCTTTATCTTCAACTGGTACTCCCGTAATTTACCCAAAACTCTTGTCAAATTATTCAAATGGTCCTCGAAATCTCGTCCCAACACCAAAATATCATCAAGATACGCGATAACTTGCGTCCAATCAAAATCCTGCAACATCAGATTAACTAACCGTTGAAATGTCGCTGGAGAATTGCTGAGGCCAAATGGCAATCTCACAAACTCTAGATGTTTAGTTGTCGTAGAGAAAGCAGTTAATGGCCTCGATGCTTCCTCCACGGGGACGTTATAATATCCCTTGGTCATATCTAACAGTGAAAAATACTGAGACCCTTTTAAACTATATATGTAGTCATTTACAACGGGTGAAGGAAAGCTGTCCTTCACCGTTTTTTGGTTTAAAACTCTATAGTCAATGCATTCGCGTATTTTACCATTTTTCTTGATGATCGGTACGACGGGACTACTCCAAGGACTTTTAGAAGCCTGAACTATACCTTGATCTTCTAACAACTGTAATTCCTCATCCACCATAGTTTGAACCTTAGGATTAAATCGTCTAACCTTCTGCTTAATTGGGGTTTCGTCAACTAGTTTGATCTTATGCTCTACCTTGTCAGTAAACCCTACATCATTATCATCTTTACTGATCACATCCCCAAATCTGTTTAGAACCTTCATGACTAACTCCTTTTTATTTTATACTTAAATCTGTTTGTTCCATCTGTAATCTTTCACTTAATGGTTTTTCTTGGACATCTTCCACTTCATTTCCGTGTTGTTCAACCAAATCTTCGACCTCCAATAACTCACCTCCTTTTTCTCTAAGTTCTATGGCTTTTGCCATAACTAATCCTGACTGCAATTGAACAGTCTCATCTCCCAAATTAAGAATGTTAACAAAAGCTTGTGAACCTCTATTCACCGTATTAGATACTAATAATCCTAACTTGTTTAAATCATTATTTGTTCTTTCGGTCCTATACAAATATGGTTCCTTTACATTATCCGGCCAACTTAATTCGACTCTATGTACATGCCCAGGCTTTATAGTAGCTTTCTTATTTAATTTTAATTCTACATTATTTATAGAATTTTTATTTCTACTCAATTCACACAAATATATTTCTCGACCTTGAACCACCCAATTTGAATGAAAAATACACCTCCCCATATGCCGGCTCACAATCCCCATGAACTCCCACCAATTGTAATCCCTTTGGACTCATTATCTGCAATTTGTATTTCTCCACTACGTCCACTGACATAAGGTTTACTTCGGCTCCAGTATCAATCAAAGCTCGTATAGGTCCCTGTGCCGTATCCAAGGATACGTATAATCTATTGTCACAACTCGCCACAGCAAGGTTTTTCTTTTCAACACCCTCAATACCTTGCTTATTCAAGGGTGTTACTTGTTTTCCGCCGGTCTAGCCCCACTCATTATTCCTCTAAACTGCTCACAATCTTTCATGAGATGCCCCTGTCCACAATACGGACAACTCAGGTTACTTACGGTTCTTTGACTGTTATTATTTGTATCGGGACTGGATTGCCTACTATCCGTTTGAGAGTTCTCGTTTTGAGTTCGCCGAAATCTACAGTCCTGTATGCGATGTCCTCGTTTGCCACAGCAAAAACAGCAATTGTTTTTCTTATAACATTTTTCTTCCGTATGTCCTTCTCGTTTACAAAAATTACACTGACTTTTTCATTGTGTTTCCACTCTTGTTTCTGTAGATTGTACTTCCTTTCTTTTTTCTTCACTAGCTTTGTTAGACTTACTTTTTCCTGATGGTTCTTTGGTTATTTTTACTTGGAAACA
The DNA here is from genome assembly GCA_015478945.1 of Trachelipus rathkii. Taxonomy (NCBI): domain Eukaryota; kingdom Metazoa; phylum Arthropoda; class Malacostraca; order Isopoda; family Trachelipodidae; genus Trachelipus; species Trachelipus rathkii. Next base: position 15,575 of record JABUQX010100254.1, read on the forward strand.
CTTTTCCACATTATGGGCTAATTCAATAATCCTATTCACACTCATCTCAGGCTCGGCTAAAGTGGAAAACTTTACTTTCGCAGCAGCATCCTCACTTAAACTATCCATAATCTTTACTTTCTTCATTTGTCCATATAGTGCCTGTGCACTATCCATTCCTGCTAAGGTGGCTAACCGGTCTAACCTCATAGAATAGTTTATAATAGATTCTTCTTTGTTCCTACTAGTGGCCCAAAACCTAGTCAGTAATACATCTTTACTAGTGGCTAACTGTTTTATAATACTTCTTAATTTCTCTTTCACTTGGGTGTATCGAATTCTTCCTCCTTCTATATTCTCAAAAGCTTCAAGTATATCACCTTCCAGATATTTTCCTAAAACTCTGCTCCAAGTCTCTGGTACTCGAGAATAAGTATAGGAACAGCATACTTCAAATTCGTTAAGGAATTCCTCAAAATCCCAACCTGAGTCCAACGAGAATTTCAGTGGTGGTGGTACTAATGTCCTTGCGGTATGGGGATTATACAATGTTTCATGTTCTTGTGTAAGTGGTAAATGATCTTCAACTCTCACTTGTTCTGGGACAAAGGGTGTTGGGCTTGGTTCTCTTACTTGCACCACTTGTTCCAATGTAAGGTTCACTTGGGTCTGATTTTCTTCATTTTCTGGGGGGTCTACATTTACTGGTGTGGACTCCATGAATCCAACTACTGCCCCATTTATTTCTACTTCTTGTCTATTGTCTTCTTGCCCTTCCGGGACAGTACTCAAATTTTCTGGTCTCCATTTCTGTCACTTTTTGACTTTAACTTTTTAACTATTATTTTTCCACTCTCCTCACTAGGTTCTTAATCACTTATTTTCCGCAATAACTACCTCAAATCCTGGTCATGGCACCAAGCTTTTCTTCTGTAGTAGTGCGGTGTTAACCTTCAGATTATGGCCCGTATAATTCAACCGCACCACAAAAAGAAAACTTCCAGTGAGAGAGTAAGAAAAACAAATCAATTCAAATTACTTTATGATCGTATGGTTTTAATGTATCTTATTTCTTGCTGAACCAAGTATTGCGTTGTGCTTACAGAACGAACAGAACAGAACAAAGCGTGGTGTTTGTTAAAACCAAAGTCAGTTTTATTTCAATGCTTTAATCTTGATTAAATTCTTTTATTGTCTTTTATTATTTACCCTTATTTTACTTATTTTACCTAGTTCAATTAAAAGACCTTGTTTGTATTGTGCTTTACTAAACCTTTTAGTTAGCTTTTTCTTTCAGATTTACCTCAACAAGTAAGCGTACTGCTCTCTTATGTCTTAAATCAGGAGATCATCAACCAAGAACCTTTCTATATATTTAACTTAATTCTTCAAGTATTATTAAAATAGCATCATAAAAATCAACTTTATTTACAATGAAAAATATAATCATAAATATTATAGATATATTCAGGTGCCTTTATATGAAAATGAAAATTTATTAACGAAACGAAACAAAATACCCAAAAATAATGGCTTATCAGAACAATAATAATATTCGAATGTCAAATCAATTAAATAGACATTCACATAAATCAATATACAAACTCCAACTTTATTCCTGAGTTCACAATTGGGGTGAACTATTCCAAGTAAATCCTTTTCAATTAAATTACCAATATAAAGACCGTGTATCAAAATTTGTCAGCGTTGCGAATTTATTTCAAATTTTCTAGTGAAAATAAATTCAACTCCCCGAAGCATGAACTATCTATAAAATATTACAGAGTCTTGCAGTTTATTCCCAACTTTCCCCGAAACAAATCCAGATTTCAAACTTTGTTTAGAAATTTATCAAATTATGTTATATTTATCTCAACGTCTACAACTGTTTATAAAAAAAACTAAGTTCAAAATTTATTCAGAAACTATCAATCTATTCTAAATCCAGTTCAATTTCAACTATTGTTCATATAAAAGATAAGTTTCCTAAGTATTAACACCATTAGGTCAAAGTACACAACTCTTAATCAAACCAACTTCAAAACTATTTAATTCAAAAATATTTTCAACGAAAACTAAAATTGTTCACTTCAAGTTCATTTAATTCAAAAATATTTCCAATGAAAGCTAAACTGTTCCTAATTATTTCCAACGAAAGCTAAAATTATTCTCTTCAAGTTTATTTAATTCAAAAATATTTACAATGAAAGCTAAACTGTTCCAAATTATTTCCAACAAAAGCTAAAATTATTCTCTTCAAGTTTATTTAATTCAAAAATATTTACAATGAAAGCTAAACTGTTCCAAATTATTTCCAACGAAAGCTAAAATTATTCTCTTCAAGTTCACTTAATTCAAAAATATTTCCAATGAAAGCTAAACTATTCCAAATCATTTCCAACGAAAGCTAAAATCATTCCAAATTATTTCCAAAAAGTAAACTAATTTAAAATACTTCCAAATTGTTAAACTAATTTAAAATATTTCCAACTGTTAATTTAATTCAAAATATTTTCAATAAAGGCTAAATTTAAACTATTTCCAAATGTTAAACCAATTCAAAAAGATTTCCAACAAAAGCGAAATTCCAAACTATCTAAAAACGAATCTTCAAATTAGTAGCCTCTATTCAAAGTTTCCAAAGAAATCAGAATTCACAACTAGGCTATCGAAAGTTTTTTAAATATCTTTAAGTCCACGACTATTTGTTTAACCTCAATTAAAATTATATAAAAATTTATTATAAAATTCCAAGTCAAAACAAAAGATCACTCGGCAAAAATATCGATTGATAACTCCTAAATCTGAGTTATATTTATTTAGCGAAAGTTAAATATTAACACCATCAGTCAAGAATCCAGATAACTGATCCAACTTCACTCCAATGATCTCAAATACTGACTACGAAGTCACAATATTACCTTGAATTCAATAATCTAGGCAAACATCGATTCAGCACTAAATTATCGATTCGAATTCTCTCAATAAGGCTAAATATCGATCTATAAATTATAATATCGGTTCAAGTTCACTCAAACAAGTTACATATCGGTCCAGAAATTATAATATCGATTCAAGTTCAAGTAACTATGTTAAATATCGATTCACAAGTTATAATATCGATGCAAATTCAAGTAATGAGGTTAAATATCGATTCAAAAGTTATAATATCGATGCAAATTCAAGTAATTAGGTTAAATATCGATGATTCAAAAGTTACAATATCGATACAAATTCAAGTAATTAGGTTAATTATTGATTCAAAAGTTATAATATCGATGCAAATTCAAGTAATTAGATCAAATATCGATTCAAAAATTATAATATCAATGATCTCAATTACTGACTCTGAAGTCACAATATTGCCTTAATTCAATTAATCTGGGGACACATCGATTCAGAACTAAAATATCGATTCAAATTCTCTCAATAAGGCTAAATATTGATCTATAAATTATATTATCGATTCAAGTTCACTAAAACTAGTTAAATATCGGTCTAGAAATTACAATAACGATGTAAATTCAAGTAATTAGGTTAAATATCGATTCAAAAGTTATAATATCGATGCAAATTCAAGTAATTAGATCAATTATCGATTCAAAAGTTATAATATCGATGCAAATTCAAGTAATTAGATCAAATATCGATTCAAATCCAAGCAATCAAATCAAAATATCGACCTGGCAATCACAATATCGATTCAAAAGTTATAATAACGATTTAATTTTAATCATATAATTCTAATATCGATTTAATAAGTACAATATCGATTCAACTGTATTCAATCAGGTTAAGTATCGATATAAGAAATAATAATATCGATACTAGTTCACTCAAAGAAGTCTAACGTCTCTAATAGTTTACTCAAATATCGTATCTACTCTCTATATCCATTGACTAACCTAATGAAAATTTCCTCAAAAATATTGCCAAAGCAGCCACTTTGAATCAAAAATTTAAAAACTGTTTCAAAATGTCACTCAAATATTAGGCCCAACTTAAGACAACTGTTGCAATTTGCTCTATCTAAATTTAATTTATAACTCAGTTAATTATCCTTCTATCAAACTCCAATGTACAACTTCGTATGATTATATCATATTACCTGTCAACTCTCCTTGATAAGTCCTGTATAGTCGAAATCGGTATTATCTTTTTACTTAAGAATCTTTCTAAGTTAATAAATATACACATACAAAAACTATCTATCAGAATAATAACAACAAACTATAATAATTTTTTACGTAATTATAACAAGCAAGAGGATTAGACCTCTCAGTTTCGAATCAGAATAAAGAGTGACTCCAATATGTGCGTACTGAGCCATGTCGACTTGGATTTGTGACGTAGGCGCCACGTTGTCAGTTTTCGTCATGGTGTTGCCATTTCTCCTACGCATAGTATAATTTTTTATACTATGGTACTCTTTTGATGTTCATAATTTTGGAGCAACATCGTCTAACAAAAAGAATTTTAACTATTATAACACTTTGTCTAAACTAATTTTATTTATTTTTTCTTTTCTTTTACTCGCACATGCATATTTTAACCCATTTTTCCCATTTTCTCACACTTTCTTGTCTCTGATTATTATGTACCCAATATTTGGTTCTTTATTTTTTTCGTATCAAAACCCTACATACGCACACACTCTCGTTTCTTTTATTCTTAATAATAATAATAATAATAATAATAATAATAATAATAATAATACTCTCTTCTCATACGAAATTTATCAACAATATTTACTCTTGATATTACCCAATGGTAGCAATAACTAGTAATTGAAGATTACTCATTTATAATGACTGATTTTAATAACAAATGCTGATTACTTATTTACATGGCTAAAGATTTATATTTTATGTAATGAATATTATTACTGAATTTACTTATTTACAACAAGAATTTGGTTATTTTTACTACAGAACAAACGCTTGTATGTCTTCCTGAGTTGGCCCAACTTTTGTTTGTTTACCTTTTTAGAGGCCCTACCACACCGGTTCCGGCCGGAACAACTCGGAATTTCTACTTTTCAAGTTCTTTCTTAATAAAAATTTAGCAGTTTGAAATGTCAATTCCACACCTATGAAAACGCAATAAAAAAAACTAGAATTGATATATGTGAAAAATATGTATAATAAAATGACTTCGACTCTATACTTCGAAAACTTTAAATATGAAGCAATATTTTCACACTCGAACTGGTAGCTTTAATACTCTAGAACAGGGTTGGGGATTTTTTTGAGATTTTTTATTTTTTTAGACGCAGAATTGCTTTTTTAATTATTATTTATAAATTGTAATATCTAATTATTACTAATTATAATAAGTTTAGTAAATATAATTATTTTAGTTTAATTTAATATTAAATTATTATATATATATTATATATATATATATATATATATATTATAATATATATATATATATATATACTATATATATATATATATATACTATATATATATATATAATATTATATTATACACACAGAGTGGCGGCACGATAAAACTGGCCCCATCTATGAAAAAAGGAATATCAATAATAAATCTACCGACCTACGTACGTACGTCAGGTCTAATCTAAATAGTAGTATAGTAATAGGACAATAATAGGACACCTTTACCCACGGTTTAATTAACAGCAGGAGATTTAAAGTCTATATTCGAATGATTTTAAGAACAAAGGCAAAGTTTTTGCACGTTTAAGCATGCTATTGTAACATTTCTCATACACGTTGTGGGTTGTTGAAATATCTTGAGTATGTTGTTTTTCATGGTGGTCAATTGTTCTGGGATTGTTGTGGTAGACTAAATTTTAGAAATCCCCACAAGAAATAGTCACATGATGAGAGGTCGGGAGACCGGGGAGGCCACAAACCCTTGTTGATGGTGATTTCCTCTGTAAAAACTGTATGAATGGTAGTCAATGACAGATCCGACGTATGGCAGGTATCCCTATCTTGCTGGAGATAGGCATAACGCTTTTCGTTTGGAGTTAACTGTGTAGAGAAATCACCATAGACCTGTAAGTTAACATTGGTATTCACAGTTTTCATTGAGAATATTGTTTGAACTGATTATTCTGTACCAAATTTTAAATCATGTAATGGCATTTGCAGGGACTCGTGTGGGTTCTCTGTAGCCCAGTGTCGATAGTTTTGGGAATTAACGTAACCCGACAGAGGAAACTAAGCTTCAACCGTTGAAAGAAGAGAAACGGATCACATTTCCCAGCAACAATTCTCTAGGCAACCAATACAAGTAAGTTTTACGCTAAAACACTTATCGCTTCTTTTATTTATGACAACACTCACACGGTGGGGTTTTTCATTTTTTAAGCATGAAAAGTTCACATGATCTGCATGATACTGCACATTGTTGTGATAAACGTCGTAATACGGTTCGGTATTTTATTGATAATCATTTTTATTGATAATCATTTTTTCGTAGATAGGGCCGGTTTTATGTGGCCACTCTGGTATATATGATCAGGGTTCACACACCCTTTCTGGAAAGTCAGGGAAAAAAAATTGGTTAAAAATAAGTCAGGGAAACGTTTTAAAATATGCTGAAAGTCCGGGGAATTCCAAAAAAGTCAGGGAATTTTAAATTTCCAAACATATGAAGAATGATCCTTGGAAATTTACATATTTTTGATATATTTTTTTTTCCTTACTGTATAATTGTGGAATGAGAGATGTATTTGATAAGTGCATGATGAAAGGGATGGGCGAGGAATGACATTCCATAAATCTACTATCCTTTTTCTTTCTATTTTTTTAGTTTCACTATTACTACTATTCTTCCTATTCTTGTTCGTAGAAGTTGTTCCAAGTTCATCTTTCCCGATTGAAGGTGATTGTATATGGATGTGTTTTAGACTGTAAGACTTATACTTAATCTGTTTTATATTTTTTTTTTTAGGGATTATCTTTTTGA
>JABUQX010100254.1:27500-40483 GCA_015478945.1 Trachelipus rathkii
AGCCGGAGCTGAGGTCTGAAGCAATAATGAAGATGACGTGCGGGTGGAGTCTGAGCCGGTCGTATTGGTGCTTGGTTGGCTGAGAAGAGGATAAGGAAGGGATCAGGAAAGGGAGAGAGAGGAGGAGGAGGAAGAGATGCAGGAGGATAAATAGAAATGTTAAAAGAACGAGTTGAAGGGAAAGAAATTGAAACAAAAGGCAAAGCGTCAGGGTGGCGAGAAACAGGAAATGGATTCGCCTCGAGAAAGGCGGCTTATAGGCGGTCGATTGAAACGAACTTCTGTGCGTGTGGACGTTGATCATAAAGAATTTTTTTTATGTTATGTATCACAGGGAAAGGTCCGTCGTACTTAGGTTGGAGAGCGTTGCGGTGGGAGTCATGTCAAACAAAGACATGAGTGCAGGAAGAAAGATCTTTCGGGATGTAGGAATGCCACTTTGTGTGGCCGAGAAGGAGTCGGTCTCCACGACGAAGCACAGTGCCTCAAGCGGGTTGGCTGTAGAAGGAGGAGAGGACTGTGAGAAGAAGTCACGCTGGAAGACGAAAGAGGAGAACCATACACTATTCAGCAGCAAACAGTGCAGATATTCTTTAACAGTAGAGAATGCCCAAGAATAACGAAAGGGAGAGCGTAGACATTCTCTGGATTGGGCTGAGCTAGAGAGAAGCTTAGCTGACGATGAAACGCCTCCACAAGGCCGGTTCGGCTTGTGGGTGAAAGAAGAAGTGTGAATCTTCTCTGAACCAAGAAGTCATCAAATCTCTTCATAAGAAGGATTCGAAAGGGTATCCCTGATCGTGGTAACAGAAGCGAGCCTCAAAGCGAGAGCCAGTGAGCTAAGAAGCTTAAGCTATAGATTCGCATTGGCTGCAGGAGAGGAAAGCCTCGTCCAAACGTGCGAACCGGTCTAATAACATGTAAGAATATATTTCTTACCGCGGGATGGAGGAAGAGGTCAACGATGTCCGAATGTGGGGGACTAGTTCAAAGTTAGCAACCCCGGGGTAGAAAGTTCCTAGAGGTAAGCTTTGGGTGGTGCGCGGTGCATTGGATCGTTGGCAGGAAGGCAAGTGCGACACAAGTTCTAAGTCGCATTCAATATCCCGGCACACAAAACGGTGCGCAAAACAGTTTGCGTGAAGCTCAAATGCAGGGTGGGAAACCAGTGAGAGATTGGGACGGACGATGCTGGTACGAGAGGACGAGGAGAACCCTGAGAGACACGTCGCACAAAAGTCTTTTCTCTATTCCAGGGAGTTGGAGCCACTCAGCTTTGAAGAGAAGAGTCTTGGTGGAAGTGCAAGGATCTACAAGTAGTCTGGCACGTTACATAGCGTCGTAGTCGCATGTTGGGCAAGGTGAAATCGCGTAGATTTCAATGCGAGAGAGAGGTCGGCAGTGAAGTCGTCGACACTGAAATATGTCTGAAATCAGTGGTAAACTGCGAGACATATTCAAGGTGACGAGCTTCTCGAGGGGAGTGCCGTTCGTTTCTGGAGACCATAGCGAAAGTAAGTGGTTTATGGTCAGTAAGGATGTGGGAACCTCAAACGAACCCTCCAGAAAATAGTAAAATGACGGACGCGAGATACATCGCAAGTAACTCTCTCCCGAAACACTTGTAGAACGAGTTCTCAGGCAGGTTGCATACTCGCGAGAGAAAAGGCGAGGAGGAGACCACAACTTCGTTTCAGGTGCTGCTGTAGGAACACGCTCCCGACCCGCAAAAATTCGGAGGCATCCACGCTGAACTCTGGTCGGGAAGTGAGTTGGGGGGTGGACTAAGAGGGTGGCAGAAGCGAGTGCTTCTTGGGAAGCTACAAAAGCAACAGTAGCTTCGTCAGTCCAGTCGGTGCTTGGGGCGATGAGGGGACGAAGAACATCTGGCACCGATTTCAGAAAACGATGGTAGAAGTTAAGCATGCCGAGGTACTGACGAAGCTGCTTCTGATTGGACAGGACAAGGGAAGGTTGGTGATGGATCGCGGCGCGTCTGCAGAGGAAAATGGTCATCCGCTGAAACAGTGTGTCCTAGAAAAGTAAGGGAAGGGACACCAAAAGCACACTTTGCCGGGCTGAGACGCATGCCACATTCATTCAACCTGGCAAAGACGGCACGTAAATGTTGCTCATGCTCGGCAAGAGAAGAGGAAGCTATTAGGAGGTCATCCAGATAGGAGAAGGCGAAAGGAAGACCTCTAAGAACGTCATCGATGAAGCGTTGGAAAGTTTGAGCTGCGCTCCTCAAGCCAAACGGCATCCTGGGATACTCAAGAGGCAAAAGGGGTGATGTGGCCGTCTTTGGTATGCTCTTCTGCGGACGGGATCTGGTGGTAGGCCTCGCAGATCGGTTTCGAAATATGGTCTTACAGGCAGAATTCGAGGTGAAGGACTGGATGTGAGGGACCGGGTAGCGGTCTGGTATCGAACAAGCGTTCAGAGCCCTAAAATCTCCCACAGGCCTCCAATCAGAAGCACCTTTGGGCACCATGTGGAGCGGGGACGACCATGAACTTTTGGAAGGGCGGACGATACCAAGTTCGAGCATGTACTCGAACTCCGCTTTGGGTGCCTTAGGCTTGTCAGGAGGCAGACGCCGAGCACGAGCGAAGGTGGGAGAGCCCATAGTCTCTATATGATGGCGCACAGAATGTTGAACAGGAGAGGAAGAAGAACAGGGGTTCAACAGCGCCGGGAAATCCTTCTGCAGGATTAAGAAGAAGGGGGAGGCGCAGAGATGTCTTTAAGAGCAGAAGAAACTACGGTACCTGCAGAAGAAGAAGAGACAATGGAAGTCAACAATCTCCCTGTTTCTTAGATGAACATAAGGTCGAAATGAGACAGGAAATCAGCTCCCAAAATGGGTTGGGTCACGTCAGCAACCACGAATACCCAGGGGAATTGACGGCGGAGGGAAAGATCTAAGGTGCATAAGCGCTCACCATAGACGGGGATGGTACTACCATTTGCTGCATACAGAGCCCGTCAGGAAGAGGGAAGCTGGACTGCTGGGTAGCATCAACGAGGTATGCAAGAATAGACGCTCGTGTGTCGAACGAAGGAAGAACGTTGTAGACCGTGTTGAAAAGGAGCGCAGTACATCCTGAAGACGAGAAGCGGCGAGAGAAGACAAACGGAGGGGGTGGCCAGCTTGGATCCACCGCCTTTATGGACCGCCGGTTAGGGGGTTTCCCGAGAACGTGCATGGCTGATTGCACTTTTTTGCTTGCAAACCGAAGCGGTGGGGGTAAAAGCAATATCCGTTAGGATATTGCGTAGGGCCGGGGGTGGGGGAACGATCGAAAAATCAGCGGCCAGAAGAGGAGCGGTTGCGGGAACGGGAATCCCTTTGAGACCGAAGCATGGCTGAGATGGTCATAAGCTCCGCCTTAACATCCACCATGCCCTGTTCCAGAGTCGAAAGACGGGCTTCAACTCTAGAAAAACGGGAGGAACAGGGATCGTGAGAGGCGGTGGAGATAGACCAGGGGTACGAGGGATGGGATGGGTACGCCGGGTAAGAACAAGAAGAAGCAGCGGAAGAGGGAATCGAAGAAACCAGAAGGGTGGAAGAAGAAAAAGTATAGGGAGAAGAAAGCGAAAAAGACGGGAGAGGCAATGAGGCAGGAGGGAGGGAAAGTACCTGAGCTGCAGGAGAAGGGAAGACAGTCACAGGGGCAGAGATGGCAGAAGACCATCAGCCCTCTCTGCAACCTCCTGAAGAGAAAGTCGGGTCCATCGAGGCAAGAAAGTACTGCACATCGCTGGGCAGTTTCTGCAAGAAAAGAGTGCGGATGAAATTTGTTTCCTGGGGGGTGGGAAGACCACTTAATAAGGACAGCATCTGCACCAGGAGATCAGAAGGCTTTTGATCTCCTAGCGAGGTGCCCCGCAGTAACTGCTCATACTTAGCCTCCTGAGTAGAAGCTATGCGGGAGACCAAAAGATCTCGAAGAGCGGTGTACGGAGTGGGGGAAGAAGACAAGGTGGGGATTGAATCCCTAATACGGAGAGAGACTTCTTCGGGGAGAAACGACAAGACGATACTATATCTTGTCTGTTCATCGCCGACGGTACGCAAAATACCGTCAACAATAGAAAACCACAGCTCAAGGTGGTGCGAATATAAAGGGGAAAGACGAACTTGCGTGGGAGGAGAATCCGTCTCCACCATGACGAGAGCAGGAGAATGAAGAAGAAGAAAGGAAATTGTGAAGGAAAGAGAATGTAAGAATTAGGAGTAGGAAGAAAGCAAAACCACAGCACAATACGATTATGGCGGGGGCTTTTGAGTCCGTGTCCAGGAATTGAAGACAATGTGTCTAATTTTGGGCTCCACGCAGTGGCTATATATACTGTAGCACACAGCAGTTGAACCGAGGGTTGGCTATGAATGCCGAGGTTCCAGTAATCACGAGAACTTAAGAATTTTGAGTTCTTAAAGGTTCTGTAGAGGCTGGGTGGTTGGGGCCTACTTCTACTGGTAGGCTCTGCTACTAGCTCCAGGATGTCACCACTTTGGTAGTTTGGTGACCACTATGGTTGTTCTGTGGTCGTTGTTGCATACAACCAAGGATGATTAAACATGTGAGCTGATAGAAGTTTAATTGTGTAGTTGAATTTTGAACAATAATTTGAAGTTAAATCTGAACATAAGTCAAATTACGTTGGTAAATTAGAATTACTAGAGCGCAATTTAAAAGCGTCTTGCATCAGAGAAAATGGCGCGTAGAGATACGATGCTATAGTGTTGCCACTTTTAATATAATTTTTCACAGTCTATTAAATGCAGTGGCTTAATTTTATTTTGATTATTAATATTGCGCGCTAATATATAGGTCAACATGACCTCAAACACTACAATATCTATATATAATATATATATATATTATATATATATATATATATATATTTTATATATATATATATATCTTATATATTATATATATATATATATATATATATTATATATATATATATATATATATATATATATATATATATATATGAGTTGGGTTTGGTAATCTACATTACTGTGAGAAACATGAAATGCTTATTTTGAGTTTCAGTTACAATATGGGTAGTGGTAGTACTTTTTGTGTAATAAATTTTTACATTTGGTTCTAATAATAAAAAGCATGAAATTAAAAGTCCAGCTCTTTAAAAAAAATTGTTGATATCTAAATGTTTGTTTTTTCATATGTTTAAATACCTGTTTTTGTTTGGTTTATAAAAAATTTCACAGGCCCTTCTAAATGTTTTAAAATAATGTGAGGTGGTATTGGTACTTTTACTTTGCAATCCGTTCTCTTTTACATTCAAATTTTTTTTTTTTCTAATTGTGCTAAAAGAATTTTTTTAGTTTTTTTGCTGATCAAAAACTTGGCAGATTAATTAATTTTTATTGCTTAAAACAAACAAAGAAATAATCATTTATATTCATGTTTAACACACCACAAGATATATATATATATTATATATATAATAATTATATATATATTATATTTAGAATTAAAAATAAATATTATTATAAAAAAAATATTTTTATACTATTTATATATATATATATTATTAATATATATATATATTATTATCTAATATAGGCCCTTGTATGTTTTAGACTCGTCAGTTTTGATTTTTTTTTTTTTTTTTTTTTTTTTTTTTTAACATATTGCTAGTATTGATCTACAATGAATTTTAAGTGGTACGGAGCATGATTCAAAAAAAAGTTCGAATATTTTAAATAATTTTTTTAAAATCCATTATATAAAAAAAATTCAAATGAATAATATCATACTGATACTTACAAGAAACCCAATTACATATTTGAAATCAGCGTATAAGCTATTAATATATATATATAATTATATATTATATATATATATTATATTTTATATATATATATATATATATATATATATATTATATATATTAGTATATATATATAAGTTTTACATATACATGTATTCATAATGAAATTTCTTGAAAGTACGACACTTACAGGAAAAAAAATTACAATCTTTGGAATCAACGTATAAAGGTTATTAGAAAATGTAAAAATAATTAGGGGGCTCGACCGACGGGGGACAGAGGGGGGGGAGTTTTCATACCGTAGGGGAGGGGCGCGGACACGGCGGACAACGCCAATAACCAAGATTCGGGGTTCGGAGACCTCCGGTGGGGGGGAATAGTCCTACCTGTCGTTCTCGGAGGCGAGAGACCGGACTCCTTGCCATCTTTGCGGTTTACCATTGTTTTTTTTTTATTTATTTACAGTTGTCACACGCACTCAGCGGGGCACCCACTTGACTCGACCCCTGTCCAAAGCCGGCTGAAACCCCGGCCCCCCCCCCCCCCAGATATGAGAAAAAGTAACTCCATACAGGCGGATGAGACCCTTGTATAGCTGGAGTAAACTGAGAAAGAGGAAAAAAAGTCTCGCAGTCTAACAGACTACCATCATCTTTGAAGAGGTCTTAAACATCTGCGCATCGGATATGAGGTTTCAGACATTCGCTTATGTAAGGCTAAGGGATGTTTATATTGTCACAGGAGAGACGAGAGAACATCGAAAGATATAGAAAGTTAGAAGGTGGTTTTAGAGAGGGAGATTTGTTAGAGTTGATGGGTTTTTAAAGGATTGAATTTCACAAGGTTTGAGACGACCCCCAATCGGAATTCTATCCAGATCAGAGAGATTAGAATCGGAAAGATTAAGACGAGAGGCATTCTAGAAGTAAAAGAAGGAGCAGATTGAAATGAGTTGAAAGTGAAGGGTCGAGGCATCGGCATATGAGTGATAGAGTTAGATGTGCGGTGAGAAGATCATTAATGAAAGTAAGAATAAATAGGAGATAAGACCGAACCTGAGGAACACCCACTATGAACAGAAAAAGAAGAAGTCGCTCCATCAACCAAAGCTGATTATGAGCGACTTGAAAGAAAGCTAGACATAGTAAGCCATAAGTAAGAAAAGGAGGGGAGCTTGAGAGCAGTGACGCGTGCATACCGGTCAATGCTTTTGGGATATGTAACCACCATACAATGTACCTCCTAGTTCCTAAGACGGAAAACCATAAATCGTGTAATAGGAAGTATATGGGCCAGTAGACTCGAAATGCGAAAGCCGGTACTGGTGATCGCAAGAAGAGGAATGAAATTCCAGATGTTGGTCTGAGAAGTGAGAGTTAAGAAGTTTTTAAAGTACAAGTAAGAGCTATAGGGAGATAATTAGAAGGATTGCAGAGCGGCTTGACTTTTTGAGGGAGATTTGTCGAAGTAGATTTTTTAAAGAATTGAATTTCACAAGGTTTGAGACCCCAATCGGAATTCTATCCAGATAAGAGAGAAATAAATCGGAAAGATTAAGACGAGAGGCAATTCTAAGTAAAGTAAAAGAAGGGCAGAATTGAAATGAGTTTGAAAAGTGAAGGGTCGAGGCATCGGCATATGAGTGGAATAGAGTTAGATGTGCAGGTGAGAAGATCATTATGAAAGGTAAAGAATAATAGGAAGATAGACGGAAACCTGAAGGAACACATATTGACAAGACAAAGAAGAAGAAGTCGCTCCATCAACACAGCTTGATATTGAGCGACTTGAAAGAAAGCTAGCATAAGTTTAATGGACTAATAATAGAAGGAGGGTGAGCTTTGAAGAGCAGTGCGGCGTGATACCCGGTCCAAATGCTTTTGGATTGTCAGCGCCTACCCACGCAAGTGCTCTCTTAGTACCTCAGACCGAAAACCATAAATGGTGTACATAGGAAAGTAATATCGCCCAGTAGACTCGAATGCCGAAAGCGTACTGGGCGAATCGGAAAAGAAGAGAAGTGAGATTCAGATTGGTCTAAGAAGTGTTTAAAGTTCTTTCAAAGAGCTTAGGGCGATAGTTAGAAGGTCAGAGCAGCTTCTTTTTCGGAATAGGTTGGACATGTGCGTGCTTCCAAACTGAGGGAGAAGTGCTAGTATTGAGACATAAGAATATTAGGTTGAACGAGGGGCGGGGGTCAGCACGTAAGCACATTCCTTCAAAATCGGGGGAGGAATGCCGAAGAGATTGGCTTTTCAGTTTGGAGAGTTAGCAACAGAGCATCAGATCGAATAAGAGAAGGAAAGGATGATTTTACAGAAGTTTGTTGGAGATATTTTTTTTTGGCAAGAGGCCCAGAAAGATTTGTCAGTAGGAGGAGTTCCAAGGAGGTTAGCGCACTTTTCCGTTTGATGAAAGCCGCTTTTTGTTCGTCGAAGAGTTCCCTGCAAATCGATTCTAAAACGCTGAGTGAAAATTAGCGAGAGTGATAGGAGAACGAGAATTTTTTCCCTTCCGATATACGCATGTCTCTAGCCTGAATGGCAGAGAACAAGCACGGATCGGAACCTGGATTATGGAGGAGAGAAGATTTAGTGCGAAGAAGGAATGACCTTGCTAGTCCCATCAACGATTACAGTCCACTTGTGGCAGAAGCGAGCGTCAATCAGAGTCAAAGCAGTCATTTCAATTATAGTTAGGCGTAGAAGCGACGCAAGGCCCCAAATCAGCCCCGGATCAAAGTGCCAGAAAAAAAACGCATAGGGCAGGATGGAGTTGTTGGAGAGAGAAAGTATTAAAATTAGAGATATAAGGTTGTGGTCAGATTTACCATAGGAGCGAAAATGGTGTATTTATAGGGAGAAGGACTAGTGTGCAACATAGGTCAAGTTTGTTCAAGATTGGTTGGGACGATCCGGGAATGTGGGTAGGTTCTTTGATTAGTTGCTCTAATATCGTTGAGAAGTGCTTGAATTGATTCGGTCTCTTCACTGATCAGTAATGAGAGGGACGCCAACCACTCAGTGGTTGTGTAACATTGAAATCCTAAATAGAGGCCTAAGTATTTGGATGAGAAAGATATAACAGGCTCGTGAGAAGTAAGCAAGATATTCAAAGAAAGAGTGCATCTGTTCTATTAGGAGAACAGTAGTAGAAGCACAAGATTATTTGTTAGTGTAAGAGAAAGATTTAAGCCACAGAACATGAAGTTAGGAGATTTCGAGATTCAGGAGACGTGTTACAGGAGTGTTAATGTTTCATAGGCCATACTCCACCTTTTAAGCGAAATTATGAAATAAGTTTAGTTGGATACCTTAACGAGTTAGAGGATGAATTATTAGCTATCTGGGGTCTCAGACAGAGCAAAAGGTTAGGGTTTAGAGTTAGTGAGGTGATATTCAACAGAAAAGTTAGATTTTAGCCGCGGATGTGGTAAAAGTTTAAAATGTAAAGCCGCGGCTACACAAATCTGCATCTTCAAAAATTCCGCACACTTGTGCTGTTTCAACCACACACACCGACACACACACAGCAGGACACACACAACACGCAAAAGAACAAATACAAGAACAAAGGAGAAAACCGGAAATAAAAAAATGCACACCCTAATGCTGAACTTAAAAATTAAGTATAATTAAAAACAATATATATAAACAATGAAAAAATAAAATTAAACTATATAACTTTCTATATTCGGGTAGGCAATATTAAAATTTGTTAAAACCTAAAAAAAAGTGAAAAAAAAAATTTAAAATAAAATTATATTTAAAACGCAAACAACAATTGGAAAAAATGATGAATTACTTGATAAAATAAATTTAATAATAGCTTTCATTTAAACAATTATTTGAATAAAATACACATACTTACTTCCAGCACAACATAATATAATACGATAAATAAAATAAAGATAAACTTTCAATAAGGAGACTTTTAAAACACGTCCAATATTCACAAATTAAAACAGCATCGTAAAAAAACACACAGTTAAAAAAAAATAACAGATTTAACTGACTGAGTGCGTAAAACGTAACAGTTTTATAATATTTTTGAATATGTGTCTCTTTTCAATTCATTCTCAAATTTACTAGAAATTATTTAAAAAAACAAAGAAATATCAAAACTGACGGAGTTTTATATATATATTACTATATATTATTATATATATATATATATATATATATATATATTTATATATATATATAATATATATATATATTATATATATATATATATAATATATATATATATATATATATATATATATATATCAGGGCCCTCCCATGATGTGCTCAGCACGATTTAACAATACACAGACGATCTATTTTGAAACTTGCGTGAGATGTCAGGGAAGAAATCTCATATTGTTTTTCTGAATGTTGGTCATAAAATAATTTATTAATGCAAATTAAAACGAAAAAGGTAAGATAACCGCTATTAATATAACGCTTTTTAACCCATTAAAAATAGCGGCAGTTCATGCCCATATCGGATGGCGGAGACGGCATCTGTGAATTTTAAATTGATTTTACATGGATTAATTAAAGTTAATCCTGGAATCAATTTGGAGAAAATTTTAGAAAAAGACAAAAGTTTAGAGGGAAGAACTTATTTAATATATAATTTTATATATATATATATATATTTTTCTTCGTATTTATATATATATTTATATATATATATATATATATATATATATTATATATATATATTATAATATATATATATATATATATATATATATATATATGCTGACGTTTTAATATTTTTTGGGTCTTTAATACTATATACTTTCCTGCAGTGTTTGGAAAGCACGCACATGTTCAACCTAATTCGCCGAAAAAGGCAGCGCTCTGATTTCTTTCTACTATCGCCTATAGCTCTCATTGTATTCTATCTAAAGATTTTGAACCCTACTCAAACCTCTCATTTTAGATCCATCTGGAGTCTCATTCACTTCTTTCGATCGCCAGTATGGCACGGCTTTCGGGCTCGAGGTCTACTGGCGATATAACTTTCCTATCTAATATGATTTTATGGTTTTCCGTCTCAGGAAGCTACGGGGACGACTTGTGTGGTGGGCGCTTTTGACATATCAGGGCATTTGACGTGTTGGCAGCGTCATTGGCTCTCTCGAAGCTCCCTCCTTTGGGTTTCCTCCTTTCTTTGCTTACTGTGTGTAGTTTCTTTCAAATCGCGTCAATATCGGCTGTTGTTTGATGGGGCGGCGACTTCTTCTTTTTTCTGTTCAATAGGTTGAGTTGGTTCTCAGGGGTTTGTCTTTATCTCTACTTTTAGTTCCACTTTTCAATTAATGATCTTTCTTCACTTAACATCTACTCTCTCGCACGTTCGCATGCCGGATGACTCGACCTTCTTTTCAACTCTTTTCATTTCTGCTTCCCTCTTTTGCTTCTAGAATTGCCTCTCTTCTTAATCTTTCCGATTTCTATTCTGGCTGACCTGGATAGAATTTCCGGGTGGGTCGTCTCAACCTTGTACCTCATTCTA
Source organism: Trachelipus rathkii (assembly GCA_015478945.1). NCBI lineage: Eukaryota > Metazoa > Arthropoda > Malacostraca > Isopoda > Trachelipodidae > Trachelipus > Trachelipus rathkii. Next base: position 38,826 of record JABUQX010100254.1, read on the forward strand.
TTAAAAAATCTCAACTTCTACAAATCTCCCTCTCTAAGACACCTTCTTAACTTTCCTATCTCTTTCGACGGTTTCTCTCGTCTCTCCTGTTGACAATATAACATCCTTGGCTTACATAAACAAAATGTCTTTGGAAACTCACTACAAATGGTTGCTAGGGCGGGCCTCAAGAAACTGGGATTCTGTTTAGACTGCAAGACTTTTTTTGCTCTTCTCAGTTGCTCCAGCATCAGGGCCTTCATTCGCTTGTATGGAGTTATGTTCTCATATCTGGGGGGGGGGGGCTCTGGTTTTCACCCCGGTTTTGGATAGGGTCGAGTCAAAGCCAAAAGGCTAAACTGTTCTGCTTTTTCCAGTTCTCTTGAACCCCCTATCTTTGGGCGGCGATGTTGGTGCTTTATCCCTTTTTATAGGTACTGTAGAGGGCAGGTGCTGCGAGGGAACTTATCATTCGCGTACCACCACTTTTACGACGCCCGTGTAGCACAAGGGGTGCTGTGTCGGCGCATGAGTTTTGTTTGTTGATATTTGTAACTGCCAGGCTTGTTCGCTGCGGGCTTTCCTTCTTTTCTGCCACCGTCTGTTCTGTAAGAATTCTCCTTTCCATCTTCTGTGTTTCCTGTGAATTTAATCTCTCTCACTTTAAAGACTGGGTCTGTGCTCATCTGCGTAGTTTTTGCGTTAGTTGATGAACAACTGATGTGTGCAATACCCTCTTGAATAGGGCTCTGCCGTGAGTGGTGGTGACAAGTGTAAATATAATTATATATTTATATATTATATATATATATATATATTTAATTGATATATTATATATATATATAATATATATATATATATATATATATATATATAGAGAGAGAGAGGAGAGAGAGTGATGAGAGAAGGAGAGCACGAGTAGTAAAAGTTACTAGAGTCTGCCACTGATATATATATATATATATAATATATATATAATCTTATTATATTATATATATATATATATATATAATATATAATATTATTATATATATATATATATATATATATATATATTATATATATATATATATATATATATATAGTTGTATGCAAGTTTGTTTCTATTATAATAGCAATCCTGTAGACGTAAAAATGATCTTAAATATATTATTTTTTTTGTTATCTATTGTTTAAAACCATTTTTGGTAATGGATATATAATTATGTTATTATGATCCGTATATTAAATAAGAGTTTAATTTATATGTGTTGGCAACGTCGGGAAGCAACAAATATTTGCCATTGTTCTTTTCCCATTAATTTCTTTTCTATTTTTTATTGGATTTATTAAAAATATATTTAATATTTGTTAAAGTTTGTTAAATAAAATTCAACGAATTTTTTTTATTTCTAAAATGAGTAAATCAGGGAGCAAGTAAGGCGGTGCATCTGTTTTTAATATAAAAGTAGTAAACATGACATATGCCCGGTCAATTGGGGCGTGGCTGCCCTTGTACTACAGCGTCTTTCGTGAGCGTTTTTCGGGTTCCCCCAAGGGGGGGCTATCTTTTGGTGTACATTTCAATGTAACGCCGTTTTAACCTGTGGGGTCGTGCCCCCGGGGAGCTATATTTCCATGTGGTTGTGAGCATATACACACAACACACAGAGTTACTCTACCGCATGTGGCGCGGCGGT